>JAOWAZ010524003.1:0-10541 GCA_028565935.1 Goniobranchus fidelis
AGAGAGAGAGAGAGAGAGAGAGAGAGAGAGAGAGACAGACAGACAGACAGACAGACAGACAGACAGACACAGACAGACAGACAGACAGACAGACAGACAGACAGACACAGACAGACAGACAGACAGAAGGAGAAAGAGAGAGAGAGAGTTTTGTTTTTATGCCATGATGCATTGGGGATAATGATGACAATGGTGTTGTTCAATGAAGAAAGGAAAAAATGATGATAGCAATAGTAACAATGATCGAAGACAAGTGATTTTAAAAGTGCAAGTCACTTTGGTCCTACACAAAGCCTCTCTTACCACACGCTTGTATTGGCTGTAAGAAAATGTCTATCACTTATTAAATTTAAATCAACCAGTGAGACAATGAACTTGATAACACAAGCCCCAGACATTACAATTATCATTGTCTTTGATGTAAAAACATAGGACGATAGAATTAAAATTTTCCCTTCAGGCATGGTGAAGACTCACGAACTGTTGGGGCATTTCTAAGGATGTGACCGCCAATGGTACCTTGCCAATAAACCACCCTCTACTGGCATTACAAAGAGTGAGCGAAGATATATCTGATGATTTGAACATCTGGTTTAGCGAAGGCTCACATGGCAAAAGGTACCTACCCTGGCATGGCGAATTTCAACTCCATACCACTTGCCCATGTTATATCACCAAAGGGTTCTGGCTAATGTAGGCTTGTTGACATGTACCCTTTGGTAAATTTGTTTTCCACTTAGAATATTGGGGAAAAATTATGTTGTATATTAGGGTTTAAAGTGAACTATCGTTCTGAAAATGGTCCGTTGCATCCAAAAGTATGTTCTAGAAGAGTGGGTTGTGGACAGGGTGATTTATGAAAAAAATTATGCTATGGATCCTGGGACTTTGAAAAGCGTACTTTGTACCAGAGAGTATGTTGTATCACAGGTACATGTATCAAGGCTCTACTGTATATGTAGGTGAACAGCTCACTAAGAGACTGTTTTTTCCATAATCGTTAAAAGTGGTTCAACTCTGCTCTTTCATCTAATTTACTGTTTTAAAGCGGCCATCGTCCAGTCGCAGGCAGTCGTATCAATATTGTCATTCTGATTCTTCACCATTATTTAATCTCCCTCCCTCTCCATACCCTCCATACCCTATTTTTTTTCAATTCAGTCATTAATCGTTCACTCAAATATGCATTATTATATTGTATCGTCTGTTGTTTAAAATCTTCTGTCAAAACACATGGAGTTAATGTTTTTGAATTATATATATCTTTATATAGTCTTTAACCAGAAACATACATTCCTTATAGAAGTGTAGCTTTGTAGTATTGACTTATTTTAAATCGAAGTACGATGTTTGCAGCCTTTTAGATAACCCTGTAGGGTTCATGCGAGAAACAAGACAATTAAAAAACAAATTAGTCCATTGCCCGTGACTGTTCTTCATTACATATTAAAAGTCTAACAAATCATGTTTGACAATTTCTATGAAGAATTTGAAAAAGTGACAGTATGGAATGTTTCTTTATAAATATTTCTTCAATGGGATTTGATCATTTACCTCAGGAAATCATAATGATGTTTTCGTTCTAAATAGATTATCACAATTTTAAAAGAAAAAGATGTCCTCAATTGAAATCTGATTTTATTCTCATGAATGAGGTCTTCAGAGCTGTAGACTAAGGACAGACTTTGTAACTTTGTATATATCTGTATCACTTATAATTGATGATACGTAGCACAATGTTAATTTTTTTCCATCTTGCTTCAACCTAATCTTTAGGTTGTTTTAGGGATAGGGTGGGGGGAATGAATCCTTTCACTTTTACCTTCAGAGGTTGAATGTATTAGATTCAGTCTGTCAGAACTCTCGCCTTACATACTCATTTGTATAATTAGAATGAATATGTGCATACCATATTGTCACAGAGCTTACTAGCAATAATTACTGTTGTATTTTCTCTATTTAATATTCTTTGGAATGTAGCCTCATAAAAATAAGAAGGATCAGTTTGTTGGGTTTTTTTGGTTTGCTTTTTTCCCCTTGTTCTGTAACCGTTTTTCTTAACTTTTTATGTAATTTTGGGGGGGGGGGGAAAGAAATAGAAATGTAATACCAGACAATTTATATATAATACATGATATAAAATGTATAAAAATTGTTACTGTTAAATCTTGAAAAGAATTTTTGATTACTATGTACAAATAAGCTGGTGAAGTATCTATCATCTACAATTTGCCTTGAAAATTTGTTTTTTCTTTGGGTTTTTTTTCTTTTTCTTTTTCTGTCTGAAGTAAATGGATCTTGGGTGCAAAGGGCAAGGGCATGGTAATTTAAGTAAAGGAAGGAAAAAGATCCTACAGAATTTCCAAATTACATATTTCACTTCTGACACCAAGATTTCATCCTGTAGACATCAAGTCCAAAATATGTTTCCTGTAGGACATCAGAGTCCTAGTTTAAGTCTTATCCAAGCAGATCATTCATAGATATTTTTCTAAAATTCCATTACAGGCCAACACTACAAATACAGTCTCCTCCTGTGCCCCCACCCAAGGTAAGTGTTTTCTTTAGTAATACACCTTTGTTTGCCTTTTTTTAATTCTGAGTTTTAGAGAAATTATATTGTAATTGTAACAATGAAGATGTTGCTTTCAAGGTATTTTCCACTTTGATTTTTTTTTGTCATGACTGCTTGAAACAAATTTAAGTCTGTTATGATTTGGACATGCAGAGTTTTAGAGATAATGGCATATGTAGACTGTTTCATTAAAAAAAATTTTTAGAATGACCCATGGGTCCAAATCAATAGCTGTTCAGCAGCACGGAGCATAAAGCGAGGGAGTAGAACAGAAATTGAATTAAATTGTCACAAGAATGTCTTCTGTCTCATTTATTAGTTATACTTTTTTCTATAGTTTTTTTTTTGCTCCCATATCTTTTTCTTAATAGTATGTGCTGGATTACGCGAAGTTGAAATTGATAGGGTGCCAAGTGGCATCAAGAAAAAACATTTTCATCATTTTGCATTCGAAGCTATTGAACAGTTGACTTGCTGTCGAGACTCTGAAAAGTAGTAGACCTTAAGAATACAAAGACATACAACATTTTGTACTTAAGGTTATCCAGACACACACATAATAATAATGATAATGATATTTATTTTTCAGGGTGAGAAGAAATCCTGAGAAACTTTGAAAAAAAAATCAGGTCCTTGAAAAGCCTTGAAATTTACCAAGTAACATTGAAAAACCTTGAAAATGACAATTGTTTGGAAATTTGAATCAACCAAACTGAAAAAGACACAACTTGGAATGATCACATGCTACTAACACAGATTTAGGCCCTTTCGCAAATGGCTGCCATCACTGTCAGATCCTAAAACCTTGAGTCTTGTGTGCTCACTCGATTGTATTGTATGGAAACACTAAATTTGGTCAGTTTGAACCTGGAAAAAAACATTTTTGGACCTTGAAAAAACCTTGAATTGTATTGTAGTAAGCCACTTCTAACACTGCTTGTCCATAAAGTGGCATTTCATGTTAAGTCAAGACAAACTTGCACACATACTTACTCATCGATATTCGAAGTACAAATGCACTTAGATAATACATCCTCATTCCTTCATATACACCTACACATATGGATGCATTTAAGAACAATTACAAAATATTTAACATCATTTCTTAGTCAGCTAAGGTGAATGAACTGCATCATGAAGATTATAGTGATGATGATGATATTGTGATGATAGTGGCAGTTGTGACATTATTGTTCACAGCATAGATGAAATGAGTGTGATAGAGACAATGATGCTCATGGTCATAACCGCGATGATGATGATGATGATGATGGTGACAATTACATTGATGATGATGATGGTGGTGACAATGACATTGATGATGATGATGATGGTGACAATGACATTGATGATGATTATGGTGACAATGACATTGATGATGATGATGATGATGATAGTGATGCTGATGGTGATGATGATAATGGCGATGATGATGACGATGTAAAGATGGTGGTAACAATGATGTTGAAACGATATTTGTTGACCATCATGATCAGGATGATTATTGTGTTTACTTGATGTCACTTTAAAATGTCAAAGATTGATATCAGAAAAATCTATTTCATCTCAGCACAAAAACAATATGAGTTTATGTATTTATATGTATGTGGATGGTCCCAGGTGAGACATGATTAATTATTGTCATTAACTTTTCCATAGCCTGGAGAAGAAACTTGTAATGCCTATATTATTCCTTGTATAAGGAGAAGTAGTTCTGCTTGGACTTTGACGTATTTCAAGCAAAATTAATATCTCTGTGTAACTCAACTTCACCGCAAAACAAAACATTTCTGTTGAGGAGTTCAAGTAAGGATTTAAGGTGACCCAAATGTGGTTTACTTTAAAGTACCGTAAATTGCAGACTATAAGGCGCACCGGTATATAAGCCACACCCCCTAGTTTTTTAAAGAAAATGACTTTTCCTTGCATAAGCCGCACCTGTGCGTAAGCTGCACTCTGAACTCAGAACAAAAATCAGTATTGAAGCCATCGAAACCCTCATCTTCTGTGTCGGAATTGATGATGAGTTGTAACACAGATTCTTTTGACATTGTTTGGAACTGAGATAAAATGCGTAGTCGAAAAGAGCCCCAACACACACAAAAAAAAAGAACAATCTTCTGTCATTGTCACCAGCCTTGTTTTCACTTTCTTCACTGTTAATACGAGAAAACCGTAGGCCTAATTTTTAATGCGCAGGTCACCTATCCTTTGCTCGCTTGAACTCATTCTGAAACCTACATATAAATCTAGAATTACCAACAGAATTATCATGGAATCGAACAGTGAGGCATCGAAAGCTAAGCGAAAGAGTTGTCTAGATCTAGATGTAGGTCTCGATCAAGCTCAAAGTAGATCTAGCCTAGACGGCCCGTATGTATGAATGACTTTTCGTCACTGGTCATCAAGGATTTCCCTTCGATCGATATCACAGTGTTTACTATAACTAGTCTTCTAGGCCTGTGTGTTGCCCGCACTGATAATAATATGAAGCAAACGGCTTGAAATGAGTAAACTGAACGATATTCATTCTATAATCTGAATTGAATGGTTAATAAAAAGAGATAGATTTTGATAGATTTATGTTTGAAGGAAACATTTAATTACACTAGAGTGGGGAAAATGAAAAGTACTTGTATAAGCCGCATCGGTGTATTAGCCGCAGGGTCGGCGACAGAAGAAAAAAGGTACGGCTTTACGGTAATTCTCTGTATTATTAACAAATGTCCAAACTGAAAAATCTATGTATGCATCTTCAAGACAAGTCAGTATCCCTCTCTTTGTTTTATCTCCCTCAAATTGGTTTCAAAACGTGAGTCATTCTGGCCCTTTGGACTCGATGTCAGAACATTGAAAAATCACGACTTCAGAAATCTATTCTTCACTCTAGGTTTTTGTCTGATGCTCTATGTACATTTCTTCTCTTCTTTGGTTCATGAGGATTAGAATTCAAAGCCTGTCAGTTGGCTTTCCACTGAAAAAGCTAAAAATATACACTGTATCCTTTCCTTAGCATGTTTTGTCTATTATTTCAATTTTTAAAAAATAAAAAGTGCCAGAGCTCGTTCCATACAAGATTGGATGCTCTATAAATGTTCTTTATTGTTACTTTCATTTTCAGCCCCCCAGAACAATTGACCGTTTAAGTCCAGGAGACTATCAAGATTTACTACTCACGCCAGAGGAAGATGATGATGATGATGACAATAAGAGCCAGGAAGACAGTGGCCCGGATGTAGAGTCACTTATTGACCGCATGCTAACCCTTAATCCCTTGTCATCTCTACCCTCAAATCTTTCAGATCTTGATTCCAATACTTGTAAGTGCCCTCCTTTTTTCTTTTCTTTTTATTCTTATGTATAGTAATTTTAAATCAAAATCTGAATCAAACAGACATGCAAGATACATCTCCACAAAGTACCAAAACAGTGTCATTTAAATTCTTATTTACCTTTAGGAGTTGGCCTTAAAAAATAAAATTCATGTATTTATACAGTTTTCCATAATTCTAACAACTTATTTCTAAGGACATTTTGACCTAATATTTATTATATTATTTGGCTTTTTATTCTCTTTTATATGTGTTTGTGACAAGTTTATAGCACGTCTGAAAATGAATTTCTTCATGGGTACTTTTGAATTGCATTGAATTGAATTTATGAGCAGCTTGACCAAGAAATTGCCTTGATACTGAATGCATTCTTTGATTTGAAGAGGTTTATGTCTTAAATATGTCCTGGTATATGAGAGGAGCATCCACAATATTTTTTGTGTATATGTGTGTGATTGTGAGTACATTTATTACACTTTGCATCTTTACATCAGCGATTTAATTGTCAAAATCTTAAAACATTTTCATAAAACATGAAAAATTAAATGAATGCTTTGATTTATTATTTGATATGCGCATAAATAGGAACCCCTCAAATTACAGAGTATGCATACTTAAAATCTATATTTGCGTTTACACAACTTAGCAGTTATGGTAAAGTCCATATGGATCAAAATTTTTGTAGTCTCAATATTCATTTTGGTTCGGCCTTTAATTTCAGTGGTAAAAGATAACAAATCTGTCAGGGATGAAGAAAAGTATCGAACACCACCAGCTTTGCCGCCAAAGAGGAATCAACCATCAGCATCACATGCTAATGGCATTGTTTTACATGCCGAAAATGGGGAATCTCCGGATGCGAGAAGTGGCCATGATGGCGCCCGTCCAGCTGTACCTCCACGGAGGAAGGTCAGAAAGGAAGAAAATGTGAGAAACCTGTTGGGCTTTGTGGTTGAAGTTTGTTTTTGATGGCTATTTTGGTTTAGTTAAGATTTTGAAAATGTCTTTCAAAGAAAAGAATCTTTATTGCTGAATTGCCTTCACTAATTGGCTTGTTCTCCAATGTTAAAATCCCTCTTTGGAGGGGAGGTGGGAAAAAATTTAGAGGAAATGGATGCTTAGTTACATTGGTATTTAATCAAACTGATCATGAAGCTGGAGGAATGTCTCAAATGCACAATGTGAATACTTTGTAGATAATGTGTTTTTGTGGTCTTTCACAATAAGTGAATGCTTCCCTTGATTAGGATATTCTTATATTTTTATGCACATTGTATGGAACTGAAACGAGCTTAAACAGAATGAAGCCCAAATGTAAGGAACTTCACCAAGCTATAAGGTAAACTAAGCCATTGTAAGGATAAATGAAGTGATTGGCTAGCTGAGATACTATATGTGTAGGCAAATGTTCACCAAGATATAACACATAAGGTGTAGGCTAGCTTCAGTAGTAAGTAAGTAAAGTAAAGTTGGTTCCGCACCCATGACTGGGTATAGGGGAATCAGGGGTAGAGCCCTAATTATACTAGGCATACTGTATAATGTGGTAGTTTTCCATTGCTTTTCACGCCGACTTTACTTCGCCAAGTCAAGAAAGACCTAGCTACCCATTTATACTGCTGGGTGAACAGGGGGCCCCAAAAACATCCACTGCCCGGCTGGGGATCGAACTCGGGCACCCTTGACTGGCAGTCTGCCGCTCTACCGACTAAGCTACCGGGCTGCTGGTAGCTTCAATAGTATGGGTCTTAAATGTGTGTGGGTTCTAACAACTACATACACATCTAGACTGAGCCCTTACAAGTAGAGGAAAGGTGCATAGAATAAGGAGGAGGAAAGTAAAGTGAGATAAGGAAATAAAGACAGATGGAGGAGAGTGTAAATATACAAGAGGAGGGGTATGAGAGTGTGTGGGCTGTTAAGCCGTGTGGACACCTAATCAAATACAAGCTTCAGGCCTAACCTAAAGGACCGTGTGATCCAGTCATTATATAACACAGACAGCCAACCCCATCACACACTCTACACAAATACTAAGATATTGAAATGAGCAGCGATGATAGATTAAGAATAAAGCACGAACAGTCTGAACAAAGGAGGAGACTTAAGATAGATAACGAGAGTATAACAACAATCACTTTCTTCCCTTTGAGGTTATTAAAATTATTCCTGAAGAAAGTATTTAAGTTATAATACATTTAATGGGTTAATCACTCATACAATAGTTATCAAAGGGAACTAAAACTAGGCTAAAACTTACTCCAACCTCTAACATAAACACAAAAACTAAGACTAGCTAGATATGTTGACTCCGATCTTTCACACGAAAACGGTAAGACCAAACTGTCAAACACATGGTTATACTAATAATTCAATCGCTGGATATCCTTCCACTGACTGGGACAAAATTCATACGAACGTGACATCCTTTCGAAATAAAGACAGGTTCTCATCACAGCCAATCCATGGGAAAACATAGGCACACTGTCTGTCACCAAAGGGACACAGACAAGGCCTTGACCAAGCGGTCCAAGATAAGCAGAGTCGTGCACACAAACCGACAGCCAAGGCTTATATAGCTATCTAAAGTAGTGCTCTCAATAGCGGGAAGGAGAGCCGAAGGAAGTTGTGAGGAGTGAGTGGAAGGCATGAGCCAAGCACATAAGCTCAATCCACTACAACATAAATGGCCAAATTATCATATTAGAACAAATGTTCATTTTTTGAGGTGTGAAAATAACGATTTAAGTGATTGGTAATGGTAGTACATGTAATGGCCATAAGGATGGTAATGATAATAACAGTGATACTGCAATCAGTCTTACCTGATATGCCTTAGAGCTTGCACCTTTGATGTGCACGATTTTATTCTTAAAAATAACTAATTCACCTCGAGGTCCATAAAAAAAAAAAAAATATTATTATTACTTAATTCATCTAAGAATCTGGCCAGATTATGATTCAAATTAATTTGTCTAATTTAAAGTCATGGATTGATTTCTTATGTTACCGATAAGGATTCTATAAACGTTTTCTCCATCTTTAAATATACTGACTGGGTTACATTGAGTGTTTCTGTCAATGTACATGCTAAGTTAAAACAAAGTTTTTTTAAAATTTTCTTCTCGTATGTTTGTTAACAGATTCCAACTAGTCATCAAAGACCAGTCAGCAATGGTCTACCTCCTACTCCTCAGGTTCATGTAAGTACAAACATTTGAAGAAGCAAAAATAAATTTGAACATTGTATCAAGCCTGTAGTAACTGGTCAATTTTTACCTCATGTACCTAAAGAAATGTGATGATCATGTGGTAACTTTTCTCATCAATTCCATCAACAGATGGGAGCTTGTTTCTCCAAAGTATTCAATGGTTGCCCTCTGCATGTTAATTGTACAGCAAGTTGGGTACATCCTGAATCCAGAGGTTTGAGACTTGTTTTTTTAGATATATATATATTTTTTTATTGCCAATCAATTATTTTCTATTCACATATTATATTGACCATCTATTGCTTTTAATTTCAATATGATTGAGTCTGCCTAGATTTGAGTGAAGTCTTAAGAGAAGGGTGATGCAGTTGAACATGTTCCAACAGTCATATCCCCATAATAGTTATCTGTATTATCAGTCAATGATCTGTGCAACGCTTGTGATTTTCTGGTATATTGAGACCTGTCCAATATGGCCTCGGCCAAGGGTTTTCATTCCAAAACAGCCAGTGGGCCACCTAACCTGTTCATAGTTTTCATTTGCTACAAACATTTTCATAATCTCCAGTAACCTGACCAACTTATACCCCCACGAGACACAATTTGTGCTCGGATGGTGCTGTGCTTATTGCCTGGCTTGAGATTCAAATGACAAAGAAAATAGGAGGGGTGGAATATTCCCTTGTCATGACTTGCCTAGCTTGACATGGTTGTTAAGGCAACGTTTGATTAATTTCTTACCTCTTACTGGTCCCATAACCTGCCTTGGTCATTGGGGTGCTGCATGACTGACCATCTCATCAATTGATTCCGCTTGATGGGCGGAGCTTAAATCATCATAAATGTCTTGATTGTCAAGATATATTAAATATCAGAACAGGAAGGACTTACATATTTCTAGGGTTTCCAGGTCATTAAATGCAGTACTTTTGTAGCTTCATTTCATTGCCTTACTGGAAGCCGTGTTAGAGAGGGGGTCTTGAAGAATCAAACAGTCAGTAACTCTCACCATTGTATGAATATATCCACACCAGCAATATTGTTGGAAATTTAGCAGTCCATGTTTTTTCTTCCCTTTTTTGTTATTATCTGTCTTTGTGACTTATGTGAACACTCTCTTGTATTTTTATGTTAATCTCACAGAAAGCTTGAGTAACTATTATGGACAGGTTTGATTGTGCTCACTTTCTCTGATTAATAATAAATAATAATGATAATAAAGGACATTTATATAGCGCTAAATGCATAAAGCCTCTAAGTGCTTTACATTGCATGGGGTTAAACAATATAGAATATTAAAAATCAATCGTTATATATAATAGGTGATTAAAAAGTGGAGTGGATGATTAAAATCTCAGTATTAAAATTCATAAGAGACGTAGCATAAAAGATCAGTTGTTATATGTATAATAAAATAAGGCA
>JAOWAZ010524114.1:0-10537 GCA_028565935.1 Goniobranchus fidelis
AAAGTCTTTTGATACTTTTGATGTATCACGCAACACACCCAACTCTCTTGCCGTTTGACTTGCAAGAAGCAATGACCTGCAGTGTGCATGCCAATACCTTGATTTCTTTTCGCACCTGTTAAAGTTTTTTTTCTTGATAAAATGACTTACTTCTCCTTTTTTAAAAATTGTGATGTAAACAATGGTATTCGTGATTCCGTAGGTCTAGTCATCGTTTCTGTTAATTACGGTTTCATTTCGGATTCAACGACTGCCTTAGTTTTAACTTAATTCCAATGAGTAGCAAATTCAAAATATTCGAGAGGTTTAAGTATTACAGGTTATTGTGCTTTACAGACATTATTTTTATTTTAAGACTGCATACATGATTTATTTTGGCATGAATATGTTGATAATTGATTTTGCTTTAATTTAATACCAAAATCAATAATGAGGTTTGAACCCCCGGATATATATAGAGGTTGAACCAACTGGTGCGTTATTATTGCGTGTCAGTATATTTTCGAAGAGATTTCAAATAGTCAGAACAAAGCTGCAACTGCTGTAGCCAGTATTTAAAAGTATAAAACGGGCCGATCTTGAAATCTCTCCAGGATTCGCTCTTATTCCTTGCCTTCATGTGCAATCTTGATGAAAGTTTTCTGTACCGCAATCACCTATTCAAGTTTCGAGTCTACAGGTCATCCACATTTCTCCGTTCATTTCTCCTGCACGAAATGTACCGACTGCTCAAATATGCTCCAAAAGTTTGCATCTCACTCCGACCAACTTAAGAAATTCAACCACATAAAATTTCCATCGCTTCTGATCCCGTCTGGAAATGCGTTTTTGTAAGACAAGTGTATCTACCAGTCTCTAGATCCTGCTTCTATTCTCTTTTGTGCAATGCCATTTTATAGTTTCAAAATGTGAAGCGCCCTAAATTACAGCTTGTAAGGATTGTGTGCACTATACAAAATTCAATGTACCATTTTTCCTTCCTTCCTTTATTCATTCATTCAAAGTGCTTTTTTATTTCTTATTATTTTTGAGTGACAGTATAATTCTCCCTTTCCTTGCTGGGTTCAAGGGGTTAGGGTTGGAGTTTTCAGAGATGGTATTTATTTTGTTTCTATCGAATTTCTACAGTATGAAGTTTAATCTTAGTGGCGGATATTTTATGGGTTAACATGACCAGATAAATCGCTATTCGGTTCTTCTGAAAATGTGGGTCACCCCATTTAATTCATAAATCACTAAGTCAATGTCGTGACGTTCAATCCTCTGCTAGCGTTGTAGAAAGAGAAGCCCTCAGCAAAGTCACTCACCATTGCATGTTTGTAAAGCATGGTCATTTGAGAGAATAGTTGAGAAAATGTGAAGCTTTGAAATCTAGTATCCCTGAACTCTTAAAGTAAAAAAAAAAAAAAATAAACGATTCCAAAAGCTCAACTCAAAAAGCAATTCTTTTAAGATTCAACCAAACTTGCGTTGACCAACGGTTTATAATCTCCATAAATCTGGGAAATATCTATTTTTACTAATAGAAGTAAAAGCTTCCTCTGTTTCAAATCTGTGTTACCGAGTCATCAGGTTGGGTGCGGGTATCCATACGGTACAATATGCTGATTTTCACAACTGTCCTGAGTGTTACTGTCAGTGCGCATGTTTGGTAGAAAATGTTTAGTTTCCATGATGGTATTTGATTGCACAGCATTTTTTAAATGTCCAAACTCCAAATGTCTGAAATTAAATGTCCAAACAGTCGTTGCACTTGACAGAAACTGGCATGGCATGTTGATTAGTCCAGTGTTGTAATTATGAAAAAAGTTCAATAATTGTACATGTACGTAAAATATTGTAACTTTTACTCTAAGTCTCTATCCCTGTAATAGTTTTCATCCCAGCTTTTGTAAGATTTGATGATGTCCTGAATGGTGCAAAAAAATCATTAGTTATAAGTATCATGGCCTTCCTCTAGAGTTTCTCTAGTTCTTTTAGTAGATTTTTTCAGGGTCGAAGACACAACAACCACATTCTTAGACATGTTTTAAGGACTTTATAGCATTTATTTTATGATTTCAGGGCAACGTAAGATGTTACCTTTCCAAAATCATAAGATATCATTTGCCATTTTTATAGATAATTCTTCTTCTATATAGTACATTGAAATAACTTTCTTAAAATTTGAACAATCAAATAGAAATATGGCTTGGTGTGTCTGGGACACCCATAAAAAAAGTTAAAACAAGATCTAGAAAAGGTGAGTGCAAAAAAGTGTCGTAATATTTGTAACTGACGAGTACACTTTCACAATTGGCAGGACATCATCTATTGAAAAGAAAAAAAAACACAATCAAAAACATGAATAAAAACAGTTCGATTTTAAAAGCCATTAAAAGATCTAGAATAAAAGTCATTACGTTGAAAAAAGGTAAAAGCTGATTCTTTAACATACAATAGACCAGCATCGTATAATTATTAATCCGAATGGACAAACAGCCAGACTTTCAGCATATCCAATTGACACCTTGTCTTTCAGTATCCAGAACTGACAGCCATTTGCATTATTTGTTTTGTTTTGTTTTTTTTGTGTGGGGGGTTTTGTGTGTTTTTTTAAAACCAAAATACAATAAGATTATTGAACAAAATGTCCCTTTCTGGCAACTGCAGACTTGACTAAGGAAACTTAAAATCTTGCGAAACCAACTGTTTTAAGACAAGAAACAAAGTAAGTGTTCTGTGTTCAGTTTCAGTTTCAGCTGAACATACGCACTGACAGTGCATATGAATAAGAAAAAATAGACTGGTGCAAACATACTATTCTACCAAATGATTCTTAATGGTCAAAATTCATATCAATATAACAATGAAGTTATCTTCGCCACACGCTCTCTCTTTGTCTCTGTC
Organism: Goniobranchus fidelis; assembly: GCA_028565935.1. NCBI lineage: Eukaryota > Metazoa > Mollusca > Gastropoda > Nudibranchia > Chromodorididae > Goniobranchus > Goniobranchus fidelis. The sequence continues at coordinate 2,890 of JAOWAZ010524114.1, forward strand.
TCTGTCTCTGCTCTGTCTCTGTCTGTCTCTGTCTCTGTCTCTCTGTCTTGTCTCTCTCTCTCTTTCTCTCTCTCTCTTTCTCTCTCTCACACACACACACATACACACACTCACACACACACACATTCACTATGTCCAAAGTGTCCAATTCTGTTACAGCGTAAAGTTCTTCTTCGTATTTCATGTTCCTCTCTCATTCACATTCTTAACATTGTTATAGTCGTTTGTCAGTTTCATGAGCCAAAAGTATACTACAAGTTGTAGATCATCAGCTTGGTTCTTTCCATGAATCACAAGGACAGATTGTGTTGTTTGGCCTTTAACCATATGGCGAGATTTGACTCGAATATAAGACAATGATAGCAATTGATATATGTATAACAATCACAGTAAGACGTACAGAAATACCTTTAAAAGCTCTACGTAAAGATTGTTTTGCATGTATATCCGACAAACTATTTTGTTTTTTAACTTCTGCGGTATATTAATTTTGCAATGCTTTCCAATTCAATTCCATTTATGTCTTGATTTTGTTTGCTATTTCTTTTTCTTTTTTTTTTTTAGATTTTTATTTCTGATTTTGTTAGATAGACATTTCAAGCATTTTCTTTTAAATGAAGTGTTGAATATTACCAAACTCAACAAAACTGACTGACAGTAAATTGGTTGAATGTTTGACGAGTATAGACTTTTGAAGTCCGGACAAATATAAAATAAAGTTTTACGTCATATGTAAACTGACTAGCTGTAAACAAACAAAAAAAGCAACAACAAAAAAAAAAAACAAAGAAAAAAAACCCCGATACGTTTAGAGGCCAACTTCAAATTCAACCAAATGCGGTATACACATTAACTAATCGGTTATCATTTAAATCTTTATAACAACATAACAACCTAAAGCATATTTTGTCTATTTGGGGGCTTTGATGCCATGATAAAATTTCATGGTGCTGGTTACTCCCTGGGAAAGGCTATTTCCATACATTTCCCTCACCCAACGCAGGTGTTATTGAGTACTTGACCATAGACAGAGGGGGATCTTGTCAGTATGACAGAGCAAATGCGCTTGTACAATAGTTGCATCTCTGTATTTTCCACATGGAGTTAAAAAGGTATTTGATTGAACAGCATATCGAGAACACTTATACAGCGCTTTGAGCACATTTAGTGGATTCAGTGCCACATAATAGTGTACGCTCTAATTCACTTCTTTAATTCTTAAGTGTGAATATCAAACGGTAAGAAAGACGTCTAAATGAAATGGTAGGTCGTCTCAGGGTAATCAAACTTGAAAGATAGAAATGTAAGTTAAGTTCACATGATATAAATATGCAAATGACCAAAGCAATTAAGTGCATTCGTTTTTGTACAATTCTTGAATCGGTGAATAAGAATCCTTTGGGAGGGGGCAGAAAAGAAAGAAAAACTTCGTGTAGCCTACATGATTTCAACCTTCTAGATTTTTGGTCGGTAAATTCTTTTTAACACAAAACAAACAACAATAACAAATAAAGTTTTAAAAAATAACAACAACATGTAAACAAATAAGAAGAGTACGCTACAATTGAATGATTTCAGTCTCCCAATTTCAATGTACTGAGGAGCCTTCCCCCTGAATCTAACAATATGTATATATTAGATGTGCTCAACAATCGGGAATTTGTTAAAGGTTATTGTAACTTATCCTTATGGACCATTGCGCCAAGGATGTCCTTTCACAAAACGTCTACATTAATGATTACTAAGCGGTCTTTATCCAACAAAGTAATACCATTAAAAGAGTAGATCGATCTCTTCCATCTTGGAAACAACGTCTGTGCTCTGTTTATCAAGTAGAATGGTGGCTCAAAGAAAAATATTACAATTGACATGAAGGGTGAGATTTCATTTGTTCTTGTCAGCTTTTAAAAAGAATAAAACCAAAACCAAACAAAAAAAAACGACAACAAACAAACAAAAAACAAAAAAACATCCCCTACTTAATCACCTCCCACCAAAACAAATAAACAAACAAACAAAAGCAAAAAAACGCACTCCTAAAACAACAACAACAACAGCAACAAAGAAGAAGAAGAAAGAAAAAGGGACTAGCCAAAATATGGACTTGTATTAATTAGTCCCGCAAACCCTTTTTGGCCATGAATTGAGGACAGTGAATAGGCATCGTGCAGAACATCTCTTAAAAACATATTGATCATTGAAGGTATTGATTCAAATCGTTTTCGTAGGGCCTGAAAACATACCTTCAATAATTTTACATCAAAAAGTGTCTGCAATTATTAAAAATGGTTGGTGATGACCTACAGATACAAAGTCTTTGAGCGGTTCACTCTGGACTCCGGTCATACAAATAATGAAACAAAGATATTTTCTATACATGTAAACTGAAAATTAAACACCAACAAAACATTTTGTATGTACATCGAATAAACCTTTCAAAATTTGAAATATCATAAATCATCTCCATATTGGTAGCAATACGTATAGATAGCTCTATGGAATGTTTGCGAGTTTGTGGTAAAAAGGTATCATTACTTCTTTTGAACGATTCTTTAAGTTCTACAACTTTTTTTTTTTAGCCACCCCTAAAATCTTGATGTCATAATATGCATTACATTCGTACGAGAAATGTTTACGTGGATACAAAAGTTTAGAAATAATTTATCAGACGGCCTGTTTCTGCCTTTTGTTTCTTCTTTTACCTGTTCATCTAGCTATGTAAACTTGGACTTTGGAGAGAGTTGTACACCAAAAGAGAGCAATTGAAGTTGACGAAAGACCAGCAAAAATATATTTTTATAAAGGAGAATAAGCAAGAAAAAATTGAAAAAGTGACTGTAATAAGAAAGAGAGAATAATTAAACGAAATCAAAAGAAGTTGCTAACAAACAAACAAACAAATCTGAGCTTTTATATAGCGATAAATCCACTAAAGTAAAGTTAGTCCCGTACCCATGACTGGGTATAGGGGAATTAGGGGTAGAGCCCTTATTATACTAGGCATACTGCATAATGTGGTAGTTTGCCATTGCTTTCCACGCCGATTTTACTTCGCCAAGTCTAGAAAGACCTAACTACCCATTTATACTGCTGGGTGAACAGGGGGCCCCGCAAAAATCCACTGCCCGGCTTTACCAACTAAGCTACCGGGCCGCCGATAAATCCACTAAATGTGATAAAAGCGCTTTGCAATTGTTCCCCAACAGGCATTTTCCAACCATATACATTATGTACCTTCTCAATCCCTTGTCTTAGTCTTAGTCTTAGTCTTCACATTGGCTGACTGACTCAGATTATCTGAGTATTAATTTCAACGTGCGAATTTCTACTTATGCCTAAAAAATTTTATGATATGATATGATATGTGGTAAAGGGCTTACAATTTAGGCAACTAGGCCTTCAAATGCCCTGTGCAATAGGAAATTACATTGCAAATATAAAGACAATGTATAACTGGTATGTAGTTCTTAAAGTGGGTTCTTAAGTTGTTTCTTGAAACTTCAGTACTAGTACTGAGTTTCATTGTATCTGGCAGGGTATTCCACAACCTGATTGTACTAGGCAAATAGGAATGCAGGTGGCAATTAACATTTGATTGTGGTAGTGCGAAGGTGTGAGTTTCTGATCTTATTTTTCCTGCACTTGTCTTTTCAAATTCGTCTATTGGGATTATTTTGACCATGAATTGCCTTGAATAAATACTTTGCTTCTTGCTCTTTGCTCTCCTAAGGGTATCCTCTGTAATTTTGTCATGTTGGATTTAGAAATCTAAATTTAGAAATTTAGGATTTTTTAATGTTCATTCCTTTGTATTGTCTTGTCTCTGTCCTCATTGGGGTTTCACGAAAATTTCTGTGTCTTTATGACATGTTGGATTTAGTATTGCAGATTGTAAAATTATAGTTATTTGTTACAAATCTGGCTGCATTTTTCTGCACTTTCTGTATCTCATCTATTTGCTTTTGATAGTGTGGATCCCACACATAACTATCATAGTCCTGCACTGGTTTGACAAAGGCTTTATAATATTCCACATATTGAGGGCAGCTATCAGAGGCGTTCCTACTATAAGGCTAAGCAGGCTAAGCCTAGGGTCATTTTAGGCCGGACAAGTAATATTTTAACTACATTGTATTTCAAAGTCATTGCTTTAATTAAAATCGTCCGTGCTCACGGATGGGCCTTTCAATTTACTACTCGCAATGCCAGAAAATACTCGGTTGTGAACATCAACCAATCAGAGAGCAGGCGATTGTAATAATTCCATTAATCCTTGGAAACCAAGAGTAGCCTTTAGCCAATGACCTCGCACATGTGTACTAGGCATTAGCCTTCTTCCCGTATTTATGAACTCTGTAAAATATCCCTTCACCCTGCGCGCAGAGCGTGTTTCGTAATTTTTGGCGCATTTACATGTAGCGATTAATTCTGTTCAAGACGATCATGCATTCAACATAAATGGTCCTATGAGAGATTTGGTCGCTGAGATATCTTTGCGTCTAAATCGCATGCCAAAATATCACTGCGTCTAAAGGCCCTATAAGGCATATAGACTGAGCATTTTTGTCAATGGGGCTCGCTAGCTGGATAACCCGTCGATAAATATTTAATTTAGGTCAGGCCTGCAGAATGCAGATTATGGGTGAGACAGATGGGGCATGTGGTGTCTTTCTGTGTTTGTACGTTTGTATTGTGTACTACATGTAAGCCTCATGTGTTATTTACAGAACATAGCCTAAAGCCTAAAATCTTCACCGAACGCCTCTGGCAGCTATGGATGTTTGTTTTAGGAAAAGCCAATGGACTATTTTGCTTTTTTTGCACATGCTTCTTTGTCGGTCCTTGCAAAGCAATTTGTTGTCGATGGTGGAACGTAGACCTGCAGAGATGCAGCCAGGTTACAGGCTCACTTGCTTCAACATATCATACTGATGATATCTTCCTCTGACTATGGTCAGGTACTCATAACACCTGAATGGGATGAGGAAATGTATGTATATGGGCTAAGGACTAAATAGCGCAATGCGTGGCGCGACCTCGAACTGAAAACCCCATGGCTATGAGTCCAACGCCCTGACCACGCTGCTGCACAAAATTACCATCAAGTTGACGAGAAAGTTTAGAATGTCTACAAACGCCAAATGATTCCCCGCCAGAAAGTTTTGTACATTATATTGTATTCAAAAGGTTCTGGTGACATCGGCTGGATTTCAATTTTTCCATGTTGTACGAAATGTCGTCACCGGCGGCAAAAAGCCGAGTACCTCTTTCCATGGCACTCAAAATCTGATGGCATTTTTTTATAGTCTTCATTGGTTTGTCAAAAAACAAATACCAAGATGTCACGAGACAATGTCAATCAGTTAGTGGGTCAAAAAAAACGGAGAAGAATTAAAATAAGCGATCAGTATGAACAGCCATCTGAAGAGAAAGGGATGGTGAGACGCAGAGAGGAGCAACGCCCGTACGTAACGGAAAGCATAGCAATACTAAGGCAAATACATGTAGACATGCTGACAGAAACTTAGCCCTTGAAATGTAGCAGCTTTTGATAAAGATTAACCTTGCATTTTCTTCTGTCCAAATTAAAGATCATTAGTTAATTAGGTGTATTTCATCATAATTGCTCTGCCCCCCCTCCACCCCCTCTTTCATTCCAGCTTTGAAAATTTTTTCCAAAGGTTATCTGTTCAGAAATTCAAGGGTGAGTTGAGCACCATAGGATTCTCAAGGGAGCCCTTGGGCAAAGTTTGTTGAGACCAGCGGTCTTGGTAACTTCAGGCATGTTCCGATCACCAGACACATAAATTAATGTCCAAAGTGTCGTTAAGCACGCGCAATACTTTTACTCAAATAAGGTCCTCTTCCCTGTTAAGCCCGAGCTGAACATTAAAAAACTGCGACACTCGTCGAACCATGGATGTCTTCCGCTTCTGGACGTCTTTCTGCACTTTTTCTCGCACTGCTTGACTCATAATCATCCTCTCGGGCTGAGCCAAAGCGCCACGTCTCATTCTCAGACGATCACAGCTTTCAACCCTGGCCAGTAGACTCTTTTGACCATTGCAATGTGTTGCTTTTTCCGCATAGTGCTCCTCGCTTTCCTCGTCGTCTGCTAAGAGCCGCTCAACAGGAGTTAACGAATGAGAATTGGTCGGACTTGAGAGCAACGGTTTTTTGTTGGCTGCCACTAACGAGTCTGCTGATTGTGCTCGATGAATGGACGGGTCCAATACCCACGCTCTTCTCAAATCCCACAATGTTGCGAAATTGTAGTCAGGGCTATCTCTTTCGTCTTCTCCTTCCTCTGAAAATTCTGCTGTTTCCTTTTTTTTAAGGGAGCCAAAGAACGATGTATATTTTGTTTCTTCTAAGTCAATAGAGCTTACGCTTCTTTTAATAACTCGGCCATGTAATGGCTTCATGTTGGTCTCATTTATTGCTGTTTCGTCGTTTTTTTGGTCGACATTGGCCTCCTTTTCCAAACCACAAGAGAGCGTTGCAGGTTGCCTAACTGGAGAAGAAAAAACACCAGAGGGGCTTTGTACTTCTGGTAGTTGCTCCAACTCCTCATCATAAACATCTTCCAGATTACTACTGTCATTCGCATGAGCAAAATTGGAATAAAATTGCATGACCGGACATTTATGGGCGTTTCCTTTGTCTGCAACTTCAATGAACTTTGGTATATGAATGGAATCAGTTTCATGTGGTGAATGGATAGTTATCGTCTCAAAACCTGTTGTGAATTTGGAACCTGAGCTGATTGTAGTATCAGGGGCCCATTTAGGCTTAATGCCTTCGACAGGGAGTTGTCCTTGGGGGAGAGAAGTTTCTGGCATACTTGCAGGAGCATATGAGTGCTTGCTGGGGTGAAAGAAAGCGTTATTGTCTTTGCAACAATTTTCTTGCACTTTGTCTCTGTTAGCAGTATCCATATGGTAACCTTTCAGGGAATTCGCGGATTTCTTTCTTTTCATGGCGGGTTGAGGGGAGAAGTTGGCGTTAAAACAAGGCCTTGGGGTTGAAGCAAAAAAGAAATCCCAAGTCGGTTGTTGGTTAGCCGAATGCTTCGGGGTCGTGATATGCAGAATCTCGTTAGTTCTCGGGAGCGGAGAGAAGTTGCGAATTTTATTGTCAGATGGAGGTCTGACAAAGCGGATGTCAGCCATTATTGTCTGCTTTTCACTTTGAGTTCTTCCTCTTTTTCATTCCATAAGGTCTTTCTTGTTCACCTCTAAAGAAGAAACAGAAAAAAACGTGATTTGAAACCAATTAAAAACGTAAATTGATCTGAACTCTGAGTGGAAACAATGGCCTGCTTGTCTCAATTAATGTTTTATCATTGTTACTTTTTTTTAATTAACCTTTTATTACAGTTATATTTATTCCAAAACAAATACAAACAAAAACAAACCATCAGCTGTTTTGATGAAAAGAGTCGGTGGTGATGAAAGCTGAACACGACTATTATTGGAAGGTTAAGAAGGAAGAAAAAATAACTGAATCAAGACTGTTTAATGTAGGAGGTGCATACCAAAAAGGTTTTACCTGACCATGAAGAAATAAAGCAGGGAAGCCGAAATGTGATACTGACTTATCTTTCTCTATGTAGTTTCTTTTATGTGCTTGTTTAATTCTTTCTGAT
>JAOWAZ010524225.1:0-10528 GCA_028565935.1 Goniobranchus fidelis
ACTTTTGTAGGGTCATGGTAGTTGGAAATGAAGGTGATGGGTTTCCTATCCTGCCATACCATACACGTTATGCTGTCCTGACACAGAAAGCGATTTTCCCCACGAGGAAGTTTTTTTATTTTCTTCAGAGAATTGGGGAAGAATTTTCTGTTCTGAAGAAGAGTTCCAACCATTCCTGTGTGCAGCTCCTTTAGAACATATTTGGCCAGAGTCACAGAATTATAAAATCTGTCCATGATAAGTATGTGCGACTTTTTATCCAGCTCGCTTGATGTCAAAAGACGCACTACAGTATTGCCGACAACGCCTAATTCTTTTACTGGTAATGGTGCCGCTCCAGTATATATCTCCGCATTGAGCACATAACCAGTCTCACCCTCGCATAGAAGAAAAGATTTGATGCCCCATTTTGTCGGCTTGTCCTTGATGTACTGTTTTATCGCCAGGCGATTTTTAGTCGGGATCATGCCCTCGTCCAGGCTAAGATGTTGTTTCGGCAGATAATACGAACGGAACTTGGGGAGCAGATATTCCAGGAAAGGCCTGACCTTGTAGATTTTGTCGGTCTTATCAATGCTTACATCCTCCTCATCAATCACGTGAAGAAACGACCATAGAACCAGAAATCGGTCGCGTGTCATAACATCACGGAAACCAGGAGTAAATCCAATGAAGTCTGTTCCTTCATTTGTCCAGTAGTCCCTATAGCTGGGTTTTATACAGATGTACTCCATATAAATCCTAAGCCCAATAAAAGACTTCATCTCCTCCACAGTAGCATCCTTGTAATTCTTCCCATAGTAGTAGTTGGGCTTTAGAAGGCGTACTTGATGGGCACGAAGATTAGTTTTTTCTGTCAAATTCTGCCAGAAATCATCTCCCATAAATAGAGAAAGAAAGTCTATAGGCCTACTCTCTTCATTCATATGATCTGGAAGATTCACAGGCCCTTTCCCATCCAAGTTGAAGTCTAGATCTATACTTGGAGCTACGAAGATCCTGGTCCAACCACCATCTGCAGTACTAGTAGTAGTAGCATCTCCCCCATCAGCTGTTTGAGGGCCACGCCCCCTTCCCTCGACACTTGGTCTGGATCTAATTAGATCTATTCCATTGTTTTCCTCATTCGACCGGTCCCCATCAAGATCAATATCAAGCTCACTGTCACTAGAACTCGAAGCATAGTCTTGTTGAAACTCTTCCTCATCCGATTCAGCTAAAGTATCCATGATCTGTTGGACTGTGAAAAGCCTAGGCCTAGCCCTTTTGCCTGAAGAAGTAGTTGGTTCATCACAAGCGCGTTTCATGATGAATTTTAGTAAATTTTTGGTAAGAATAGACAAATTTCAATGCTTCAACATGGAGGCAGACATTTGCAAGGTCTAAATCTCGTTTTAGGCGAGATTTGGCTTTCATTGGAGGGTATTTTTAGCTATTTTCCACGTGCTAACCCAAATACCGAAAAATCGGTAACTCGGAATACGGCGCTTTAGGAAAATACCGATAAATCGGTAACTCGGTCTGGTAGGGTTAAGATGTCCTGCAATTTTTCTTCAGCGTCAAGTTTAGAACTATGTCGTCTCTATATCTTAGGCTGTTTTTGTTATAATCACCAATCTTGATTCAGTCATTTTGTTCTGTGTCGCATAGACTTATTTCACTGTAGATCTAGAATAGTTCAGGTGAAAAAAAAAACGCAACTCTACAGATTGATCTATATTGACGAAATTCAGCATCTACTATAGTAGCAGCTTCTTGTTCCCCTCAAAGGTTTCTGGGGGCTCTGAGGTCCTTTCCACCAATGTTTAGTCCTTGGAGAATGCCAGACAGATAGGCGTGTCTTAATTAGTTGAACACTTTAGAAAGGTGAATGAAACATAGTTACAAGTCCATTTTTACTTTCAGTAGTCCTTTCCATGAGAGTCCTCAGAGCAAAAATGGCATTTCTTCTACTTTTGGTTGCCAAAAATCTAATATATAATAAAGTATATTATATCGTCTGGCAGCGTGGCTGGGAGTTCAAGGTGTTCTCAAGTTTCTGAGTCTGAGCCCAAATCCGGATTGCGCCGTGGCACCGTTTGGTGTTTGGAAAAGGCTATTTAGATCTAGGTATTTCCTCGCCCCACTCGAGTGTTATTGAATACCCGACCACTGACAGAGGTGAATCTCGTCAGTATGCCAAAGGACGTGCGTCTGTAAATTTAATGGAGTCATCTGTGGAGTTAAGGAGGTCTCTGCTTAGATAGGCCTGTCGGGGAACATGTGTGCAGCGTTTTGAACAAGTTTAGTGGATTTAGCTATAATATATCAATGCTTTAATAAAGCAAGTAATTATTGTTACATTATCTTAAGTCTATACGATGACTTTCTCACCTTATATTCCCATCTTCACAGTAGAAACGGGTTCCATCTGCCTGTCGTCCCCGCAACCCCTACAATCTCTCTCTCTCTCTCTCTCTCTCTCTCTCTCTCTCTCTCTCTCTCTCTCTCTTTCTCTCTCTCTCTCTCTCTCTCTCTCTCTCCTGCGTGTGACTCGGATACCGGTTAGTGGGTCTGCTGTATAGCCAAGTTCCAGGTTACTGGGTCTGTATACTTCGTGACTTTGCACCTTGTTACCGGGTCTGTATACACTCCGTTTAAAATATGTGTTGAAAATCAAGGTTTTATTCAGATCTCTGATGGAAAAATTATATGACCGCATTCTGGCCTTCCAATTTGGAGAGGTATTTTTTTGTGTGTTTGTGTCTTAAAAGAGCATTGTAAAATGGTATAGTCAAACCTGCCCTAATGGCCACCTTCCCAGTCAGAGTGGTCACCTATGATCAATGTTAAGAGATCATTGTTTTCTAATTTCAAACTGTCCAGCTTAATGAATGTGCCCCCGTGAAACAAAGACAAGACCAATAACTTCCGGGACAAAACAGTCACAACCTGTTCATCATGGTCATCTTTACCAGATTTTGCTGCTATAAAATTTTTCTGTCTGTGATACCACTGACCAATATTCAATCCTCAAAAGGAAGGATTCTTTGGTCTATGGGCAGCATCTGAATTTGCCTGACTAGGTGACCCAATTAAAAAGTTAAAGAATAGTAGCAGTAGCAGAGATTGATTGATTGTAAAAAAATTTAGCCCAGTGCATCCTGTTGGGATGATCTCAGGCAGTAGCAGAGATTCTATGCACAGGACTTTAAGCTCAACAAAGTCGTACATATATGACATGGTCAGAACTGAACCACTTGGGTCGACCAAAACGGCAAAAATACAAGAATAGGGAGAGCTTACCTGTGGTCAGATGGTGAAGATTTAAAATAACACTTTTCAGAATCCTTTTTTTATTCCATGAGAGTAAGCCATGCTTACAAGTGAAGCAATTTGCACATCTCCCAACTTATGTGGCCATACAGTTTGGAGTCTGAAAAGCCCAGTCTGGTCTCTTTCTTGTCCATTATACATGACCATAACTCACCCCTCTCGCCATAACATCATCATCATCTACAATGGCTCTGGCTGACGAGTGATTGTTATGAACAGGTTTGACTATAGTATTTTCATCTTTTCTAATTTAAAATTAAACGTCTAGGTAGATAATAGATGTACGTAAAATTAAGTTTTACATTTATTTGACATTTGTGTCTGTATGCATGTTAGTGTTTGTTCATAAACTGTACTTGCTTTGTTTAATTTTCTTGTGTCATGTACTTAATATAAAACCCTTTTCCATTTGAGTAAACAATATATGTATATATCCCTTTGTAATTTGCCCCATGATATGATTATTTTATGACTAGGTTCTTTACTTTAGCTAAACATTTAAATCCAAATTTATTGAGGAATTTATTGCCCCCCTTTAGTTGTAGAAAAGCTAATGTTTTTTAGGCAAATCCAGTTCTTACTCATTGGGTTTTAAGTCAGTGACCACTGTATTTGAAATATCTGCTGAGTTATATGTTACTTTATGGCTCCTCTGTTCTGTATGGGTTAATTTAAAATGATTTAATTTCTTTATACAATTCAAGGGTAGTGTGATTGTCCATGGTTGTTTAAAAGATGTCAGAATTGCATCATAATTTTAGAAATTGATTTGTTGGATACTGCATATTTGCCTGAAGAGAAGCATTTGTTGAAATTTGTGGCTGCCTGCTTCATTTGTTCTTAAAGTGAATGTAGTATTGATGAAGTTGAAAGGTTTGTTTTTGTTTTTTGCTCTGTACACTTTATTTGGTACACATTTTTTAATTGTGTAAAACTTATTTAAATGTACACGGAGATAGAATTCTGTTATTATAAATAAATAATTGACCAGCTTAATGATTCATTCTGTGGTAACCTTAGCTAGAGAATGAAAATCAGATCACACAAGGGTTTGTTAAACTTCACTGACGTGGTACCGGTATCTTTTTTTATTGTGATGGTCTAGTCAACAAGTCATTTTTAGATTGTATCTCAAAGGCATTTTGTTTTGACAAGTCTTTTTTTTGTTGTAATTCTCTAATTAACGATTTCCTATCATAGTCTTTATCAAAATGATGCATCTTTAGTTTGAGTTTAATAATAAAAAGCTTTTCACAATACTAGAAATAACTACTAGAAATCTTTTACGGTTTAAGTGCCGTATTGTTATATTAAATTAAATTATCACAAGCTTACATCTTGCATTCAGGATATTAAGAATTGTAAGGGAAGTAATTCTAGTTTTAGCTACACATACTAAAATTTTACACTATGTGATTTATGAAAGCAAACTGATCATATCTTAGATATATACACACATAATGTCATTTAAATTTAAAAATCCCAAAAGGTTTCTAATTAGTGAAAGCAGTTTAAAGATTGATGATATGAAAACATGACACTGTCAATGATGTCAAGAGATTGATTAAAAGTGGGGAGAAGAGCCTTTTTTCACTCTGGACCAGAAATTGTTCAAGAGATTTGAATATAGTATTATTTAGATTAACCTTTTTTGTTTTTATTTCCACACTTATTTCCTGCAATCTTGCTATCCAGTTTCCTTTTTTTCTGTTGTTATAATTTACCGGTAACTTCAATCAGAAACTACTCTCTTACCTGGTTCTTTGAAAATAGTTCATTCTGTGAGACAATGAGGATACCCTGCATTGTTTAAGCAGATTTTTAACTGCTATTTTATTAAAGATTTAAAAATTCACAATTTTGTGTTCTATTTGGATTAGATCTAGATCAAAGGTGATATTCATTGGCGATGTTATCACCTTTACTTTATTATGAAGGCAAAAACTTTTCTTTTGGATTACTGTACTTGAACTGTTTTAAGTGCTAAAACTATGTGGACCTTCTCTTTTCTGTTTTTGATACATAATTCATAATCTATTTTAGGTGTAAGCCTTTTGAGTACTTCTCAAAACTAATGCTTACGGAACTGTTTTACTTCTCCTTTTTCATCATGGTAGATATTAATCGAAGCCAGGGCCTAAATTTTGCAGTGTAGACATAACTGTGAAACCAATGTATTTGTGTTGGAAGTAATTTAAATATGAAAATACTGCCCTGCAATCAGTTTTATTATGATAAAATTAAAAAGTTGTGTCTTGAAAGAAAAGTCTTTTTTCTGTTTTCCTAATTGTGAAGATTATACAAAAAGTTTTTTTAATAACATGGAACAGAGGTCCCTTATGAAAAGGTAACAAGATAGTTCAATTGTGAATGTCCATGTGCGTAATTCTTTTTGTCAACGCAACTCACAATTTTTATCCCAGCTGTTACAATTAGACTTCTTTAAATAAAACCAGGCAAAGCTTTTCCCGGCTCCATTTCATGTTTCAAATCTACTGCCTAAGGTCACTATACAGAAAAAAAAACCAAATCTCTTTTTAAAGAGACTGCAGAATGAGATAAACCGAACAACCAGCATATAAGAGTGAAGTATCTTGGTGTTAAAGTATTTGTGCTTAGATTTAGAGGATCTTAAGGGAAAAAGGGGGGGGGGGGAGAGGGAGGGAAGAGGGGAAGAGGTTAAAGGATTGTTAACTTTGTGTGAAAAGTAGTCTTTAATGAATTCATTATATCTACAGATTGCATTTAATAACAACAGTTTCTTTTTTATGGATAATTCCTACACCATTTAACATCACAATTTTTGTGATTTGTTTTAGTTGGTTTTAATGCATGATGATAAGTCAGTTTCTATTGATGTAGAGATGTACCTGTAATCCAATGCTTCTTTCCGCTTAATCTAATAAATATGGGGTCATCCACTTGTGTGTAAGGGCTTTGCATAATGTGGTGACCATAATCGTATCAAAATTGATATCATTTACCTTACTAGTACACACTTTTACTTTTTGAAGAAATACAGCCAGTGCATTTATATAGTTTATATGCAGACATTGAAATAAAGGTTACAATTAGTTGGTCGTTTTTTGCATTTTTCATTTATTTTTTTTTTCGTCCATGTATCTACATATTTATATAATCCTGGACAGGCCAAAATTATTATCGCTTTTCAAGTCATCACCGCTTTAGGTACAAACTTGAAATTTGGCACAATGTACATTGCAATGATCCGAAGCTTTAATTTTTTTTGGACGATCATGTTTAAAAATTTAATCAGCCTTTGAAAAATAATCAAAAATTCAAGTTGAGTCGTTTACTGTTGCTGCTGGTCACAGTTTTTGTTTCACTGAAAAGATAAAATGAGGCTTAAACTGGAAGGTGTAGCCTAAGTACATGAGGCCCTATTGCGATCAGCAGCCTACCCACTGCTGACATCAAATCCAATCTATGCGAGATCAAGCTTAAGATTACAGATCTAGATCTAGATTTCAGATGTCATAGAGTATCCTTCTTTATTCTTTGTTAGATCTCAAGTATAAAAAACAGCATATTCAAAATTATCATCAAGATTTGTCTTTTTTGTATTGTATTATGATTTTCTTTTCCCTTTTGCACATCCTTCGATTGTTGAAGGGTGCAGAGACAACAACATAATTTTCCAAGGCTTCTTTTCTCATTTGTCTTCCGTCAGGTCTCTATTTTGTCCTCAGAAGGGTTAGTAGTGATGGGAGAGGGAGGTAGGTATTGTTATTATTATTCAGTGGCTATCATCCAGTCATGTGCATTGCATGACTTAAAAATTCTATTGGGTCAATTGTTATCTAAATGTACTGAGTCCTTTTGTACACAAAGGGTGTTACAAAATCCTGGGAGGTTATCGCGTACATTGTTTTAATGCATGATGGCTATTGTTAGTTAGTTCTTGGGTTGTTGTTTTTTTTTTTTCAGAGGGATGATGGGTTTTTTGTGTGTATGAAAATCATTTCTGTTTTGTTTTTTAGGTAGATTATATTGTCATATTTTTTTAGAGAGATGATAATTGTTTTTGTATGTAAATCATCTCTTTTTGTTGTATTTTGGTTATTTCATGTTCATGTTAAATGTTTCGTTCCTCTTGTAGCAACTTCTTGACTACTTCTGTTCTTTCTCTTACCTTAAACTAGTCTTTTCGTCTTGCTTTTTTCATGAGTGGTGTGATCACCTTACTCTGTATCCAGAAAGTTCTAAAACTTCAAATAAACAAACCCCCTCTGCATGATCAACAAAGGTTATTGGGATGTAAATGATGTGCTTCAACTTCAAGAAGTTGTGCATTTAAAAAAAATCATGACAGCTGACATTGCTGTCCTTCCCACACAAATAGTATTCTACCTTTGTTATGTCAAACCATATGCGATGGAGGAAAATGTTGAATATTGAGATTGTAATTATATTTAATTGTATTTTGCACTATTTTAGGAAAGAATTAAACTTGCCAAAACAATGGCAAAGCTACCTCCTACTCTGCTTGTATTTGTTACATTGGACTCAAGTCATCATATAAAACTAACTATGTTTGATTTGTATTTTTTATTCTTTGGGGGGTTTAATGTTTAACTTTCTCTTTTTTTCTCAGACTTACATGCATTTAGGTAATAGTCCATTGGACTTTCAGAGAGTTTTGCAATTTATTTACCCTATAATTTTGCTTTCAAAGTGAGTAGCTTTTAGGTCGTGAATTTGTAAAGGGTTTCTGACAGATGTTGTTTTGTTCTCTTAGATTTTAATAATTTTATTCTTTTCATTCTAATTTATGTCACCACATGCTTGATGTTTTTATCCTGCAATGTATGAAATTGATAACAATATTAGTAGTGTACAATGTTCTGGAAAGTACCAATGTGGATATCTGATTCATTACCACAATTAATACAGTCTGGTTTTCTTCTACAAGGCATTTTTAAATCTCTGCCCTCTTATGAAAGAAGGACGAATATCCATTTTTTGTATGACTGGATATTCGTCCTTTTTCCATAAGAGGGCAGATCTAATGGGTAGTTTATGAATTCTATTAATTCAAAAGCCATAATCTTGTCACTTTTCTTTTGTGAGTGCGACTGATGTTTTCCCTAAAAAGTAAAAAGGAATAAAACTGTCATTCAATCGCTAGTCAAGATGTTGACATGCTTTATAATAAAACTACTTTGATTTTGCATTACACAATCAAAAATAAAGAAAAGAGAATGCATCCCACCACGAGAAGATGTACTTTTCATGGTCCATACCGGTCCTTAAAAGTCCTTATTAAGCCAAACTAGCTTTTTAATGCCTTAGTAAAAGTCATTAATTTTAGAAAAAAGTCCTTAAAAGTTGGCCTACGATACTGATAAGCATACATGCTAGATCTGGTTCCAGATGCCCTTTCAAGTCTGAAGTTGGTGTAGTGCCCCTAAGGATAGAAGGCCTAGCCTATCATCTTTTTGCTTTTGTTTTGTGTTATGTTCAATCATTTTCATTACTTGCATGCTATTACACTAATGGTAAAATTCTTATGCTTGTTATGTTTTGCTTTTGTCGTGGAATGCGTAAACAAGTTTACAGTGGCAGTTTAGATGATATAAAAGTCTTAAATTTTCTGTCAAGGTCCTTAAAAAGTCCTTACAAAGCCCTTAAATTTCATTTACTGAGGTTGGTATGAACCATGTTTACCGAATCTTCTCATAGGGGATGGTGGTACAATGTCCATATCTCAAAGGTTTTACATTTTGCTTCAATTCATTTTGTAACTCAACACTGTATGAAAGTTAAATTAATTTTCAGTGTTCATGTTGGGATTACTGACTTTCTCAGAGATTTTGAACTTGCATTGTTACCCAGTAATTAAGACCTACAATAAATTGTTCTTGTCACTGTTGTTTAAATATGCTCTTTTGAGTATTTGTAATGATTGTTGTCTAAAATATATTTGAAAGAGAGAAAGAATTGTACACTGTGGGAAGATACTGGTATCTGACAATTTTGTCTTTGATTGTTTGTTAAATAATATGTTCTCCTCCCAGTGCTTGAACTAATCAAATTTGTTATCAACTCCTTTTAATCCAATGGAAATTAAAGAAACATTATTATTAATTAGAGTGTTACATGAATTGCATGATTTAAAATCTTGAAAAAGTAATTGCTTCTGGATTCCACAACCACCACCATGTTGTAAAGGTTCACAAAGTTTGAATGCAATAATAAATCACATTGGCGTAAATGGGTGAAAGTTTTCCAAAAGAAACTGGGAATCCAGTAAACTACCTATCACATTTCAGATTTCTCAAATTGTTACACTTTCACCCATGTTTACATACTGCACGTACTCATGTATTATACCTGATGAGTCCAAGAATAGGTCTCCTGCCTGGAGACCCTTGATGGAGAAAATGAATGTGTGCTCCGCTAATGTTTCAAACTGAATCAATAATTTTTAATAAAATTTTCTGAGGCCAAAGAAATTAAGATTCATGTCTAGTCATGAATTACTGTATCTTGAGTTTGATTGTCATCTTATTTTTATATGATTTTCATTGACATCCTACTTTTGTTTTGAATTTTTTAAAGGTAAATAATCTTCAAAGTTTCTGCATATTCATAATTATTATACCTCAAACATTTCTTGGGACAGGTTTCTTTGCTCTTTAAGGATAAATTGTGTTAAAAAGACAAAAAGAAGAACTGAGAGAAAAAGAAAAATGAAATATTGATTTGTCAATTTTGAGCTTGAGGTGCTGTCCTTTTTGACTTTCACATGTAGCTTCTAAAATCAAGGCCATAAAAACAAGAGCGAGGTATTGTAATTTGTTGTCACGCTTTCAGCTGGAGTAACATAAGGGTTTTTTTTGTTTTGCTTCAATTCAAGTGTTATATGGAAAGAGAATTTTGAACTATAAATTAAAAGATCACTCACTCAGAGGAGGATTTTTAGTTTGTCAAGTACATGTAGTTGATTGGTCTTAGTCTTAGTAGCCTTACTTTGATAAGTTCTGACCAAATAATCTGCCATTAATATCAATGTATTGGTAGACTTTAAAAGCTTACATCAATGACGCCCATGTAGGTGTGGGGCCCTCCACTAGAGAGGAGTTAAGAATTTCACCTACCGTTTCCCTGTCACATGTGTCCCAGCTGAACAGTAGGAGGCTGCTAAGGACAGGGCCTTACTTTATCTTCTATTCCACTACTCTTTCCTGCT
>JAOWAZ010524336.1:0-10522 GCA_028565935.1 Goniobranchus fidelis
ATTGAGAGGAAATCATATTCTGTCAATAAATCATTGTTACATGTTTTCATTGTTGGATTCATCATTACCTTGTCAATTGTCCACATTGTCTTGTCTTCCTCCTCTAGGCCTGAACTTACTCTGATTTTCATAAGACTGCCAATGTCTCCAAAATCCAAGTTCTGTTGGAAAAATTAATAATGATATGAAATCAAAATGTTTGTGGATCAAACTAAGAATGAGTTCTTAAAAAATCTCTTGTTCTTTTTCTTTTAACTGAAGAAAAATAAGCTTACCTTAAATACCTCTGTAGTTCCAAGAGCAAATCTGCCAACAGCTCCCTCACCCAGTTCGAGAGGACCTGTGACGCTTTCTGTTCCATAAACCACAAGGGAAACTTGGTTTGTCGAGTAGCGTGGAGTAAGGCTAGCATCAAGCTGGTCTTCTGTGGCCATCACCACATGGCATGTCCATGGTCCTCCTGAAGAGAGAAGAATGTCAAAATATTTCCTCACATGACCACTTGAAAGTTATTCACACTAAGTGTCATTAAGGTACTGAATCATTCATAACCAAAGAAATAACTATGCACAATTCTGGAACTGTTTTCTCCTGTTCCTTATTTCCATTTGCAGTGTAGTATGATGATATGTGGTTCTTAGAACTTCATTAAGCAGAGTAAAATTATGTGCATGAACCAAAAGACTTAGTAGATTCCATACCATTGAAACTTCCTCAGAACAAGGGTCTATACATATTTGTCACAAAGATAATTTTATGTTTTCACAATTTAAAACGAAAACTAAATCAGAGCAATGATTCATCACAGGAAAATAAGTCATGATCCTTTCACATTTATTGTTATAGATTTAGTCCCCCCCCGCCCCCCACATAAGTTGTAAATGAAGAGAGATACATTGCTTACTTGAATTGACTCCTGGTTTTATATCTTCTGGATGAATACTTCCAAGAGCAGAGAATTCTCTTAACGTTTTCCTGTCATCAACTCCAGTATCTAGCCATCTGTAAAACAAGGTTGGCAAGTGTTTATGGTATTGGGAGCATAACATGACTGTCATTAATGTATAGAAAAAAATGTAATATTTAAGATAATATTTTCATAAAATCAAAAACCTTTGAGTTTCCATTGAAAGTCTTGAGCAATAATAAAATTGGAAAGTGAGATTTACAATTAAACAATGCATGCAATTATTTCTATTCAACTGAAAAAGTGTGTGCAGTCTTCTCAGTAAATCTTGAATTCTTATCAAATTCAAAAACCTATGGGCGGTAAAACTTTTATCATAAGTTTATATTATAAAATATAATTACCTGTTGCAAGTAAATATAGTTTCTGTTTTCTTCCCATTGACAGAGATAGATGTAATTGCAACTTGTTGACAAAACCAACCAACACCTCGGCCATGTTCAGTATGACCAATCAAAATCTTGGAAACAGAGCCAAGATCCAGCAACCTGAACTCGAAATCATCAACCTAGGACAATGAAATAGAGTGAGCCTTTTATACCATTGTATTATGTTCAACAATATCTTAGAAATAAACTGGTGAGCTTTTCAATATAAAATGCATGGTTGTATTCATATAAGATGCTTTTTATCAGTTGTCAAGCTATCATTTTTCTAAACACACAAATTTAGAGCTTTCTACATATTCATCCAGCAATGAAGAAAAAACTCCCCATCATTTTATAGGTAATTAATAATTAACTATAAAAATCTCCATTCCATGAGAATTTTACTTTTAAACATTGTTGATACCTAAATTACCTGGATTACAACCTGAAGGGTGTCCAATGAAAGGAATTTTAAAGTTAAGATCATGAAAATTATAAGACAGGTTGATTAATACAACTTTGCAAAAAAAGAAAAAAGAAATAAACAAAGAGGAGAAATAACTACTTTTGTTTCTTTCTTATTGTGACTGCAAGGATATAAAATAACAATTAACTTAATTTACACCTTATGATCTGAAAGCCATGCGCTTAACTCATTTCCAACAGATAAGTATCATGGCAATATTTTTTTCTGCACCTACAATAGAAAAATTGCTTACAAAAAGAACTAAAGCAAATTGGTTTCAAATATGTTGTGATCATACCTGACCCCTGTGGAATGGATCCCTGTTATTCTTTGACTTGACTAAAGACTTTTGACCTGAATCTCCCCACTGACCAATCAACATCAATGTCACATCTGCTGCTGTCTCAGCACAAGGCAGATCACCAGTTTTTACACTCACCATGTAGTTGATCTCTGTTTAAAAATAAAATGGTATTTCATAATTTCCAAAATGAACCATATTGCACATAGGCATTTAATTTAATCCATATCACAGTACATTACAAGTTTAGAGGGTTTGAAGACAGATGCATTTACCAGTTTTATCATTCACTCATCATTCATACTAGACAGAATCCTTTGACAATCATAATAAAAAGCAATCTTATCAATAAGAACATGGGTAGTTGGATTACCTTGCAATGGGGTAATGTCTGGACGTATAGCAGGTAACTCAACAGTGCCATCAACATTACCATCAGTACTTTGTATCCAGTTATGAAAGTCAAAGTTGAATTCCTGCTTAGAATCGCTATCCTTTAATTTAAGCTGGAAAGAAAAGTTGAAAGCAAAATTAAAGGAAAATGATGTGTATTCAATGGCTGGTAATCATAACAACTGATATGAAACTTATTTGATTTAGAGATTTGTACATAATATGACTTATTAGGGTTAGAGTTATCTATTTTACAGGAGCATAAGATCATTGCCCCAATGATAAACTCAAATTTAACACTTCTATACTAAAATAACTCTGGAATAGGAAAAAGGACTCTGCCAGAACAACTCAACATGAACAAGAATTTTTGTTTCATATCTTGCTGATACCTATTTTGGTTGCTAGCCATTGATATTTTGATTCTTTTGTTTTCCTAGATAGCCAAACCATTGCAACATTACTGGTCATAAGTAACTTTGTACACAGAATCTCCTTAACATTGATTTGTTTCAAGAAAACTATGTCAAATGTCAAATCCAGGAGTAGCTTAATTACCCCAAAACATGGAAACAACAAACTAAATAATCTCAACAAAACATGGGCACTGATTGAAATGAGTCAGGCAGTATATATGAAAAATGAGGAGGGAGAAGAGAAGGAGGAGTAGCAGGAGATGGAGGAAGAGGAGGAGGATGAAGAGGAGAAGAAGAAGAACAACAACAACAATAACATGAACAAAAAGATGAAGAAGAAGACGAAGAAGAACAAAAAGAAGAAGGAAAGAAAAAGAAGATGAAAAAGCAGGCGAAAATTTTTTTGAATAAATGCATTTACAAAAAAACCCAACCAACAACAAAAAATGGAGATACATGCAAAAGATTCAATCAAAAGGCTCTATTTATCCCTACAGGCAATTAAAAAGAAAAAAAAGAATCAGAGCATGAATACCACAAATGTAAAGATACATGTTCAAAATAAAAATAAACTGGTACATATGATATAACAATGTTAGGTATTATCATAATAGATATTAATATTAAATAAGATTAAAGATCTTGAATGACTTACTCTATCTAAATACCATGATGAGTTTCCAGTTTTCTCAGCAAAAGCAAGACGGATCTTAAAAATTTCTCCGAGGTTGCTTGAATGTATCTGTCAATAGTAAGATCATAAAGCAACTTACATATTTAAATACAGAAAATGATGTGATAAAATCTTTGTCCATTAGATATGTTATATGATTAAAAAGCTTGTCATTGGATGAGATATGAAGCATGACTTTCAAACTGTTCTGCCTTCCCTAGCTTTTCAATTCTTTTGCATGCTATGAAGAAAAATTTGAAACTTTTTACTGTTCACGACATAGTACTTTACAAACAGAAAATGAGGATTTTTCGTGTTATAGGGAAATTGCATGTTTGATAAGGTCTTAACTGAAAGAAGTTGAATGTGGAATTTTTAGCTTACCTGTGTATGTAAAAGAGATCCAGGATTCAATGCTCCATTCTTGTTAATGTGAACTGGATTTGAGTGACCTGTGGTCCCATAAAGCCAAAGGTTGACATGTTCATTGGTACCTGCACCATCTTGCTGTCCAGTCCAAACCCACAAATCCCAGGATCCTTTGCTTTGAGGGAAGTGATGACCTAATAAAGAATAGTCTATACCAGCTGGAAGGGAGGAAGCTACAACTTTGTCTGAAAGAATTAAATACAGGGGACAAAATTGAATACTTTGATAAAGATGAAAAATATTTCTCATTTATGAATTCTATAATGTTTTACCAAACTGGAAGACAGGTTTGTGTTGCTGAATGCTGAATCTTTTTTTACTTGTAAAGCATCCATTAAATAGATTACATAGGTTATATGTTCTTAGTAAAAGTATGAATATTGAGTAACATATGACACATTCTCAATACACCCTAAAGTTATATTAGATTCAGTAAGTGGTAATTATTACCAGATAGGTGTAATGTCACAGCAGTGTTGTCATCATCATTCAGCCATTTATTTGCCTTAAAAACAAATTCTGCTTGTGATAGCAGACTCTCCATGATTTTCACATTCTCCACAAACCATTGCTTAGCTTGGGTGAGGAAAAAAAGGGAAATAGAAAGAAAAGTGATAAAGAAAAATTACTTTAATCAAACTATAATTAGTATTACATGGGACCACATAAATATGTACAATATGATTTTACATATTTATCACATCTTTTGGATTTTAAATGAATGTCTTTTATATTATTCAGGAGAACATCATTACCCTTTACATGCCTCTATAAGACTTTAAAAAAGGAACATAAATTGCTGTGAATGGGAACATACACAAAATTAAGGAAACATTTACCTCTACCCCGGCCCTCGAACCCCAGTCGTATACTCTTCAATTCTCCAACACTAACTGCCTCTATCATATAGACATCGGTAATGCCGTCCTTCAAGCAGTCATTTTCATTACTCAGAGGATGTAAAAGCAACTGCTGACCAGTTTCTCCTTGAGAGCCAATCAGATTTACAGTACACAAACCACCATGTGCCCCGCTATCTTTAGCTCTCCCTGTCTGGACTAGTATCATGTAGTGCAACACTGGCAGGATGAAATTGTAATAAACAATTATATTTTAAGACAATGAACACAGTACACCTAAGTAAAATATTAATCACTAAGCCTTAAAACAGAAAAGATCTTATTTATGTCTACAGGCAAAGTGGCAACATTATGTATTTTTTTCTTCTTTTAACTCCAGCATTTTATTAACTGGAGTTGGCAACTTTACTTTTGTTTTGTGCATTCACCTGCCTCTATTACATGTCATTTTCTTGGTGCCAGAGCTGACGGAAGCATTCAAGTGTTGGTAATGTTTATAATTTGTATTTCATTGACAGCTCTTTAGACTCAAACTATAACTTCTAGGCCACTTCATTGTATATATGCTAAGTATATGAAATATCATTAATTGTATTATAAAACATTGTTGTTATCCTATTTTTGGGAGACAGATCTTATCACTGTACCTTTTAAAGGTGTATTAACATACAGATTCTCAAGAGAATAGATCTTTCTTATCCTACTTCACATTATGGTTTGGGGGACATCAAAAAATGGACACCTCTTATATCATTTGATTAAAAAATGGCCTTGTTTAATCTCCAACATAATTTTCAAATTCTTTAGAATGTAGTATGTAACACAATTTTGGATGAAATGAAACCTTTGATTTATTTAGATAGACAAAAGAGTATAAATAACAGGAAAAGGAACATACAAGCAAGTACAATAAAAGTCAGTCCCATACCCATGACTGAGTGTAGGGGAATAAGGGGTAGAGCCCTTATTATACGAGGCATACAGCATAATGTGGTATACAAGCTTACAAGCAAATAACCAGTCTAATTTTAACAGATAAATCAACAGACCTGGAGATGGCATGCACCCAGGAATTTCCACAGCTCTCTCCCTGAACACCTGGCCATCCTTCTGGTCCTCAGACAGCCAGCAGTCGAAAGAAAAGAGGCACTCAAAGCCAGAATCCACATGGACCATGAGAACCTGAGTTGAATCATCAACTTTTGTTATTGTTTATACAATTATCATCACTGTTACCAATTGTAAGGGGAAAAAAAAACCCATACGAAATACTTTGGATGTCAAATCAAGGGGTGATAAGTAAACAGGAAGATCATAATTTAAGAAGATGAAGAAAAATATAAAGGTGATTTCTTAAAATTACAAAAAATATATACTAGTCTGTCACAGTATATCCCATCCCTAAACCTACTCCCTGTCAATAAAGCTGTTACCAATTTTACATACGAGTTGATTGGGGAAAACCTAAATTAACATAAGGCAAAATTACCATAGTAAGTTACACAAAGTATAATATTAGCACTACACATTTATAGTTTATTTATTTAGCCACTCATTTAGTGCGATACTATATTTTTACTCTCTTTATGATTAATTGTGTGTGTGTGTGTGTGTGTGTGTGTATGTGTGATACATATGTAAGTGTATACTTATGTATGGTTGCCTGTCAGTAGGTGTAAGTAAACTGTTTGCTTTGTTTCTGCTGTGTACTTTCTATTTTACACAGTTTTGGTAACCTCCTCATATTGGCTTTTATCTCTCAATGCTCTTAGCTCTACACATCTGAAATGTATTTATTTAATCACTCACTTACTGCAATACTATATTTTTAATCTCTTCATGCCTAATTGTGTGTGTGTGTGTGTGTGTGTGTGTGCTACATATGTAAGTGTGTAGATAAGTATGCCTAACTGTCAGTAGTTGTAAGTAAACTGTTTGATCTGTTTCTACTGTGTTGGTAACTTGTAATTGTTTTACTACAAACACTGTTTAAATTTTGGTAATCTCCTTATATTGTCTTTTTATCTCCGAATATTCTTAGATTTGTACATACATTTAATAATATATATTTCTCATTTAGTCACTGTTTTATTTACAATACTATAGTTTTAATATATTCATGTCCAATTGTTTTACTATGTTATTGATGACTTGTAATGCATCCAAAATTTCCTTAATTGGATAATAAAGTTATCTTATCTAATCATATCTTATCTTAAAGTGGATAAAACTAATTATAATTAAACCTTACCCAATCTAAATGCCAAGATGGATTCTTATTGGCATTATCATGTTCCAGTCTTATTTTTCTAATCTGGCCAATTTCATCAAGTTCAATATCAAAAGTGGATTCTTTTCCCTGTGAGAAGAAATCTTGTGTAGAAGATCCATCCCCAAGAGGAATTGGATGTGAGTAGTCCTTAACCCCATACACAGTGAGATATATCTGGGCATGAGTGTCAGCGCCATCCAGGTCACTTGTTTTCACTTTCACTTTCCATGCACCTTCTAAAAGTAAAAGAGATGAAAATTATTGGCTCTCTTTACACATTAAATCATTTGCTGGATTTGTAAATTTTGTTTGACAAAGAGTTTGACTTAGAATGCATTCATTAATAAATTTAAAAAATACATATCTTCATAGGTTGTTTATTGTGACAAAACAAAAAGCTGATTGAAAGAAACCACCAGTATATTTTGATTTCACATCAGGCCATAATACAAAGGTGGAAAAGCAAAATCTTAAAAAAAAAAAAACTTACCACAAGAATCAGGCATCACATTTTTCTGGGCATATGGCACATGTGGTATTCCTGAAAAAAGAGAAAGCTTGTCTTTAAATAAGTTTCTCAATTTTAAAAAGAGTTTATTCTAAAACCATCCAGTCAGGCATTTTTGAACCCAACTGAAACATGATTTGCAGTTTTTTGTTGTTGTTGTTGTTTTCTTTGTTTTGTTTTTTTTAATTAGCTGAAATATTATTTCTCTTAAGAAAAGAGCTGATAAGGAGATAATTACCAAAAAAATAAAAAAATACACTTTAAACAATCTGATTCAAAACTCAACTTCGTATACCTCTGCTTCTTTTGGCTTATCCTGATCAGATGATTCCATAGAGAGCCAGATATTTTGCTGGCCTTACATAATATTTTTGGAAAAATTGCATGCTGGATGCCTTTCTGACACAACTTGGCAGCCATTTTTCAGTTTCTATTTTTACAGATATTTCCAACAGCCAAAAGTTCTTTTACATGCACAACTTGCACATCAAGCTTTTGAGTTTATTGTCTGTCACTGATAACACTAGACATTCAAATCCTATCAAGCTCAGGATGATAGAGCAAAACCCTTCCCCCCACCCCCACCCACCCAAAACAATGAAATCTCACAAGTTCCACCATCTGGCCTCAACCCATCCCCTTTGGCTTTGAGAGCAGGTACCATGGCTTCTTAAGCCTAGCACTCACATTTGTCTTCTTCTAGCATGTAAGAACTTAATGTCAAAACAACAATTCACCATTTTATATATAGGTGCTGATAAGTTTATTACAAGAGCTATGCACTGGATACCCTTCCTGTTACAACCCCTTGGAGTTTTGTGTGAAAGAAGATAAGGAAGGAAGGTATGTCAGGAATTTAATTTTGCCTGAGCACCGGCTTTTAATCTTACACTCATACGATTTTTAACTGGGGCCCCAAATTTACCATCTGTCTCTGACAAGAGAAGACACTTAAATCCTCTCTACCACAAGATTGCAGGACAGAAATAAGCTGACAATTTTTATCTTGACCATTTGCTCCCTTGAACAAGTTTCATAACACTAGAAAACAACAAACTGTTTTCAAAATAACAGAAACTAAAATCTGAAGAAATAAACCCCCACTGCTTCACAGCACTCTAAAAATAACTTTGAAAAACTCAAATGTCTCTTACTAGAGCTAAGTGTTCTTATGAAAGGATCTCTTAGATAAAACAGGGAAAATATAAACTTTAAATGGCAAAAGCCTTAACTGAACTATATGTAAAACAATGCTACTTCTCATATTACTTACTCATGTTCCTCAATGTGCGATGCGTTTTCCCATCCCCTTCCCCTTCATCCAACCATTTATAGCAGGGGAAGGATAATGGCTCAGAACTTGTTTTTCCAATCTCTTTGACAAGAATGCTGTCGAGGAACCATCCAGAGCCGGGTCCCTTTCCATTGTGTTCTATTTCTACTTTTTCTATTTCCTTCAGATCTACAGCTTCAATGGTGAACACATCATCCTAATAAATAGAAATTGATTTTCACACAAGATAAATTATATTTTAATATGGCTTTTATTATGGACTTCAAATTTTTTTATACTGAAAATGTAATTTCACCCATAAAGACTTATTGACTATTTATTTTAAATAAAACCAGAGAAGCCGCATGTAATTATTATATGTTTAAAATAAGGCTAATGTCTTTAAGGTTACGGTCAATAACAATATCTAAAATAATAATATATGCCTCATTGATAGAAGAAAAAACAAACAAACAATTATTATGCAAGATCTCACCTGTCCGCGAACAAATGCTTTGCGTCCAGACTTTACTTTGTGCAACAATCGCCTTCCAGAGTCCCCTTGAGACCCAAACAATGTGATATACACATTTGCATCAGTTTCAGCTGCCCAATGGTCACCTGTAGTGACTTGAACTTCATAGCATTTCACTGTTGAGATTTTAGAATAAGATTACATGGATAAAAATTATTCAAAAAAGCCATTTCCAATAAAACCAGGCAAAATTTTGTGTTTGGTATGATATGTTAAAAAACAGTTTAATATTTATTGCTGTATAGAATGTCTAAATCCAGAATTCTGTGATATTTTAAAAAGAATGGACACAACATGATGCTAGATGCCTGTTACACAATAGCGATATCAAAATTGAATGCTGCCCACTAAAGTAAACATTGAGGCCAAATTTAGAGATTTCTTTGCCATTGAGGTTGATCTGATCCATTTTTTTTCTATTAATAGAAATATCCACATCTAACCTATAAACTTAGTTAATGCAATGTAGGAACTGATACATGACATTGCTAATTTTTCCATTCTCTTAAGGGGACATGCGCTACCTGATTTATTGATTTTGGTCAAAAATATCGATTTTTAGATTTGTGTTTATTTGCATTCTTGAACTACTTGAAAATCATATTTCATCACCCAAAAGGCAAATACAGTTGTATTTCTATTTTTCCATAATTTTTTTGTAATTGGAGTCGTCCACAAGGGACTGAAAAATCGAAAAAAATTGATAAAATTGACATCAACATATGCCAATGCCCAATAGCCGCTATCCGATTCTTCGCATTTTTCCCTGTCCAATCACCTTCTTTAGACAACGGTCTCTGTTCATACTACCAGCTCCAAGTCCTCCGCACCGTGCAGTCAGGGCCAAACGAAAGAGGGTTGACCTATTTTCCTCACTTCGCTCAGCTGATTGAGTGTGGGAATTTGTTTTCACTAAGCCAGCGAGAGCCAGAGGCCGCTAATAATGTAGTTATTATTTTTATCACTGTTGTTGCTTGTAAAGCTTCTTCTAAGTTGCATTGCAATTGTCTTATTCCGTGTGGGCAAACGATCTTTTTCTTTTCGATAAGCGAAAGTGAAAT
>JAOWAZ010524447.1:0-10518 GCA_028565935.1 Goniobranchus fidelis
GACAACAAAACCCCAACAAAAGACAACAAAACCCCAACAAAAGACAACAAAACCCCAACAAAAGACAACAAAACCCCTACAAGGCTAAAATGAGCCAAGCACCTGGAACTGATGGTGTCAGATGGACACTTTTGACTGATAAGGATAGTGACAGGCTTGAAAATAAAAAGGTGACAATGCATGCATGTCTGTGTGTGTGTATGTTCATCTGTGTAGGTAGGTGTGTATAATATAATGTATAATGTATCGCGAGTTGACATTAATACTCAGATAATCTGAGTCAGTCAGCAAACTTGAAGACTATTATCGTGTGTGTATATTTGCAAGTTTCCATGTGTGAATACATGTGCATGTGTATGTATGTGCCTGAGCTTGAGTATGTATGTACCCATGGTCATGTGTGTAGTATAAGTATGTGCATGTGTGTGTGCTGTGAGTGCTTATGCATGATGTATAAATATACCAATTTGTTATTGTTGTTTATTTTTAGGATTCTTAACTCAAAACATACCAAACTATGCGGCACTTCTGAAGTTTTTATTTATAGAATTATTATATAGGCGTGTATTACCGAACACATACACAAGTGGCTGTAACAATGCTTGAAGATTATCTCCAAGAATGTCTCACATTTCACAACAGCGGATATCAAGATAATAATGGGAACCAAACAGTGATCATGTCATGTTGAAAAACCCTTAAGTCAAAGGCTAGCCACTTTTGGCCATACCTGTGTAGGAGTCCCTGAGTATGTCCACCGAGCTGACCAGCTTTCCGGCAACTGCATGGTTTAACCTTCCAAGTACCATTTCTCGAATCTGTTCTGTACAGGCTTGCAATTCTTTATTGCTGACATTCTTTGAAAAGTCAACGTCGATGCCTGCAGTGAAAAGGGTGGGAAGGATTGGCGACAAATAAATAACTTTGATCACAAGGCAGAATGATGATGATGTTGATATGGTGAAGATGGTGATAATAATAGTAGTAGTAGCAGCAGCAGCAGCAGCAGCAGCAGCAGTAGTAGTAGTAGTAGTAGTAGTAGTAGTAGTAGTCGTAGTAGTAGTAGTGGTAGCAGCAGCAGCAGCCGCAGTAGTAGTAGCAGCAGCAGCAGCAGCAGTAGTAGTAGCAGCAGTAGTAGTAGTAGTAGTAGTTCGAAGAACGGTTAGTACCGGTATTGGAAAAGAGGACTTAGATCTACCACAGAAAGTGTATTCAACCTGCGACTGGTTCCCTGATTTCTTAAAAATGTCTCTTTCTGCTGTCTGATCTATTCCTGTATTTATAAATCCAATCTTAAAAAAAAAAAAAAAAAACCATGTAAAAAAATACTTGTGAAGACGGTTGTTTAAAAAAAATGTAGTGAGCTGGATTCGAACCAATGATAAACTTGACAACGTAACAACAAATTGGATCTAAATATCCACTGCACCATGAATTTAAGTACTTATATGTTGACCGGATAATCCACCGGAAGATTTTACATATTATTTAATCGAGATCTACACACTACACTTTCATGATTTAAATCGGTTCTCACTCTTCGAAGGAGTGACATTTTATATTGTTCTAAATCCAATATAAGAATCTAGAAATCTAGATAATATGCATTTCTCATTCTGCATCTGGATCTACATTTCGGCCTGCCTTTGTTCTCTTTCCCCCTTTTATCTGCATGTGCAAAGAATGAAACACAATGAAAATGAAAACAAAATTCATGTCTACAACGATATAGAAATATCTCTAGTCCAAGAGTCTAAGGTGATATATACATGTATATTCCAAATGTGCTCTCTTCATGTTTAGATAAACAAAATATCAATCGATGTAGAAACAATAAAAATATGACATGGAGTCTGGCTAAGGCCTCGTTCAAAATTTCTTTTCAGTACAGCCTAAATCTCTGTGTCGCAGAGAAAACACTGTCGGCAACAAAAGACTTCAGTGGAAAGGATTGAATTTAACTTAATAGGCCTTACATGTGTTTTTGTCATACATCATACATATTTGATCCAAACGAATGTTCCATACTGTAAACCCATATTTCAGGTTAAGGGTACTGGCAGAGTACAAAAATTTATCATTGAGCAGTGTCTGAGATTAAACTTTGTTGTTATTAATATTATTGTTATTATTATTATTATTATTATTATTATTATTATTATTATTAATCTTATCCTGTGTCATTCTGTGCTAATGCAGGATGTGGAATGTCATTGGGTCTACCATTCCGTGAACTTAAAGATGCAAGATTTCGGCTTGAAAGAACACCTAAATTCACAGACATGATTTAGATTTCAACAGCTTTAGGAGATTCTCTGAGTTTAAGAATGATAAGAAAAAGCGGATTTTATTTGCAGCACCCGCAATCCACCTAACATTAACGAATAAGACGGCTGTTTGTGTGCATGCATGTGTTTATGCAAATAAAATATGAACACACTGTTGTAGTTTTGATGAAGTGATTCTTACCAGGGAAAAAGAAAATTATAGCACAAGTCAGATAAAATACAATGTTCCTTTCTTAGTTGTCTGTCCTTTGCTGTCATTTTTGCCCTCTCAGATGAAGGTCATCCCTCTTCGTTTCTTTCCTTCTCCATCAGCCTTGGCCATGTTTTGGGATGCCCTCTTCCTCTTATTCTCTCTGGTGTCCATAACATGGTCACAGCACAGTTGCAATTGGGATGTTTTCTGAGGACATGTCCTATCCAGGATCACCTTACTCTCATTTCGCTGCTGACTTCGCCTGTCCCTGCTATCTCTAGAATTTACCTATTCCTTATCCATTGTTGCTTGCTATGCTATCCTAAAGATTCTTCTCAAGCAAAGGTCTGGAAGGTGTCAAGTATATTTTTTGTACCCCTTAAAAGTTTCCAAGTTTCGCAGCCATACAACCGGGCTGATAAGACAAGGATATTGAGTAATGGGAAGGACAACTTGAATATAATCACCACTCCCTACATTATCAATGATATCATCCCTCTCAATAGCAATATCACTTTCAACGCCTCTTGAAATATTGTCAACAGTGGGGCCAACAACTCCATTTTCAGTATCATCAACCACACCTCCGTTTTTGGTACCATCAAAAACAACTTCGCTTTGAGTACCATCTTGATATATCAGCCCTAGAAACAATGTCAAATTCCTGCACATGGCAGTTGGAATTCCATTTAGAGCCCTTCCTAAACCAAGGTGTTCCATCTTCCATTTCAAGCATTGACATCCAGAGATGTGTTAAAAAACCCCAAAACACAACAGCTTAAAGGTAAAATCCCTCAAAGATACTTCAGGATAGAGAATTGATGACATCGACTCTGGTTTTAGAGCTTGTTAGTTTGAGACATTAAGTGAGGTCTTCAGTTCCTTCGAGGCAGGTGAAATAATCTGATTCCTTTTTATAGGGATCCATCCTGAAGAGGAGAGTAACTGATGCATTCATATCAATGCCAATAATTAAATGGTAATCTTGAAGGGTCAAAATGTACATGTACATTTTAAGTACGTTGTCTGGATACCAATACATTCTGTTGTAAGTATTTACAACTTTTTTCATACAGATAGGGAGGATGGAAGGTGAAATAAT
Source organism: Goniobranchus fidelis (assembly GCA_028565935.1). NCBI lineage: Eukaryota > Metazoa > Mollusca > Gastropoda > Nudibranchia > Chromodorididae > Goniobranchus > Goniobranchus fidelis. The sequence goes on from JAOWAZ010524447.1 coordinate 3,584, forward strand.
TATCGCCAATCCTGCCTCATCATCAAAAAACAAATGGAGGAAATAACGGGATACAAATTCTAGTGTAGAGGGACTTGGCATCTCTCTTTCCAATCCCAAATTAATGGTTTTCACCATAAAGTATGCAGTGGCAATTTTAAAAATCGCACCACATTGAAATAAAATACCTTAGAAGAAAAGAAAGTTTGGCAACCTAGCAGTGTTTTGCTTGTTCAATAATAGACTTGTTCAGTGTCTACCTTTAAAGTCCCGCTGCAATTTGTAATGATCTTATTTAATACGATATAATTTGTTGGCTTGAATAATATCATAACTCAAGACATCTAATCAAACATTAATAAGTAGGTATTATTCATACAACTTTGACGCAAGGGACTAAAGATCAAACATTTCAACAAAATTCAATGAGATGTGCCCTTTCAAGCTAGGTGCCCATAGGGCCTAAGATGGATGTACGCGTTTTAGAGTTGCATCGGATTGCACAAATACGTGACCACTTGAATTAAGCGTTTAGAGAAAACAACTATAACTTCCTTTTTGTGGTCAAAAGTCATTTTGTTTTACACATCTATGGGTGAGGGTTTTCCTGCAAAAGCCAAAACTGAAAAAAAAAGATTTGTATAGGAAAAATCTGGATGTACGCGACTTAGAGAATTACACTATCAGCTTTATATATAGCGCTAAATCACTATGTGCTTGAAGTGCGGTACAAGTGTTCCCTAGCAGGCATACCCCCTGGGGAGCATACAGTAAAGTGTAGGACATTCTGCCCAACAATACCAGCCTATTGCTAGGTACTCATTTAACACCTGAGTTGAGTGAAGCAATTAGGGTTAAATTTTCTTGCTTAAGGAAAAAAACACTGGCAGGAACAGAACCCAGGACCTCTTGATCCCTTAACTATTGAGCCCTCTATGCCTAGAACACAAGACTGGAAAGAGAACAAGTCCCATAAAGTATCTATCCTATGAACAGTATACTGAATGTAATGCTTCCTAACAAATCTGTTGTGGCAGTACTGCAATTTCCTCTCCAAAAGTTTGATAACCAGACCAAAGGCAATGTTATATGAGGTCACTGGTTTAAAAACACAAACACTTAACTTAATGTAAATAAAAATGACTCTCAACTACGAAGCTGCCACCTTCTGAAAAATAAGCATAAATTGTTTTGTGAAAAGTACTAGATAGCATAGATGCCTATATTTTTCAATTCTTTGACCATAAGCTGGCATATGAATTGCACTAATCCCAATTTCAATTGTCTACATATAAGTGAGACAGCAAATATCCATACAGAACCAGGTAAATTAACAAAATAACATACCTTTGCTTTGTGTAGGTCGATGCCATAGAGAGCAATCTTCTTGGCATATTCCAAATAATGCTGTTCTGCTTCTTGAGGTGTCTCTCCCCTGAGATTTATGAAAATACATAGAGGTTTGAATACATCAGGTGACACATGATGTAGTAAATGGCATGGTGCCGACCCAAAAGGATTGATCTTAAGGACTTAAATGTGGCAAATTAATGAGAAATCAATGAGAAAGGGGAATTTACTGAATGATATTGTCACTAACTTAATAATAGAAAAAAACAACAACCCATCTACGCCATCCCCCAAACAACAACAACAACAAACAACCACTCTCCCATTGGCAAAAAAAGAGATGAATTACCAAACCAAAACAACCAGAAAAAGAAAAAAAGTAAAAAAAGACCAACAAAAAAACCCAGCAAAAAACACAAAAAAAAACTGAATAAATTTCAATAAAACAGATGTTTTTTTAATGAAATTCTGTAAAAAAGAATAATTTTAATATGTCAGCTTGGTTCAAAATAGCAAAAGGTGAGTTAATCTACACATGTATCATCATGTGAAATAACAGAGATAAAAAACAAGTTAAAATAAGCAACACAGCTTAAGCTTCACCAATGTGAATTGTGACCAAGCTTGGCAGCCTGCAAGTTCAAGCAGAAAGTGAAACAATATGAACTCTTAATTTGCAATTCAGACTCCTGGAGATTTTTCCTAATTGATTTTTCTTCTAGTCAAACAGTAATGTCTATGAAATTGAATCATCGATTAATCTTCTACAGTTCTACACACAAATCCGTTATTACTAATAATAATACTATTACTTAGCTCTTGTAACACATCTGACATTTCTATAAAGATCTAAATTTCTTCACCATTTGTCCAAAGAGTTGGATATATAATTCCAAGTTAAATTTAGGATAGATGAAGAAATTTGTACCTGGATGGATTTAATAAAGAGTAGGCCTATACTAAAAACTAAAAAAAAAAAAAAGCTTATCAATAACTACACCTAGAACTATGGATCTAATCCTGCCACCATAACTAGATCACTATGTTCTTCACAATTTTCAAAGCAAGCTTTTAAAGTTCAAGGCTTATTTTCACAAAGCTGATTTCAGCTCACTGCATCGAAATTATCACAAGTCCAACTTATGAAAAATTAAGGTAACAGAAATGAAATAAACTGCAAAATACCCACAAAACATTGAAGTCACATAATTTGTACATCTAAAAATTAACAAAAATCTGACAATGTGAAGGAACCCACTAATGTCAAAAAGATTAATTTTTTATTCTTTCAGATATTTTCAAGAGATTGATCTTTCATTTAAATACAAGTAACAACATATTTGCTGCGAATCAAATTATTGCTCCCTGAAATAATTCTAATCGGAACTTAAAACAACAAAAAAGGATGAACTCAATATTAATAATTGTTAAACAAAACATTTGACCATGTCCACCCAAAGTTGTAAGATAAATCTTCTAGTTCTGTTCAAGATGGTCAGTTTTTATTGACCAGCTAAGTAGTAATGCTGAAAAAATATGAGCACAGTCAAATTTATAAACAATCCAATTAATAAATCAAGTAAAACAATGTTTGATAATTTTCACGACAGTGTCATACCATCTCTGTGTTAACAATTATGTCTCCTTTATTCCATACACAATTTTATTTAACTGATTTTCGTTCCTCCTGTATAACATCCATCCATACAGTACATCCTGACATCATTTAATAAATAAATAAGAAATGAAAAAGGTTAATCCAAAACTAAAAGTTCTTGTAATAACATACTTATGTTTTTTGTGTAGCTCAGCAATTCTATGCAGAAGCTGGTCTGACTGGTCAGGGGAAAAGGGCATATCCCTGATGTATTCCAGATCAACTCCATGGTCAAGAGGATCATAATCACCCAAGTCTGCTTGTGTTGCATATGAGCCAAGCATTGCCTGTGTGGCAATGGAGCAAGGCAGTCTGGAGAAGACAAGAGCAAACTTATTTTATTTTTGTTGTTGTTTGAAACAGTTTTAATGACCCAAATCTTTGCCTACAATGAACAAAACAAAAAACCAAACAATAATTGGCAGTTATTTCCCACAATTTTTGAAGCATGAAATCTACATATGATTTGAGAAGGAAAGGTATTTAGATGTCAGCTGGTTGATTCAAAATGGCAATTCACTGATGTCTAATTATTCACAAAGAGCAAAAATGTATCATCGATTGATTAACCTAAAAATGTCATTCATATTGAGTTCAAAGTAAAATAATAACAAAATTCCATCCCATGGATTTCATCATTCGAAATTAGAAAAAAACAACAAAAAAAAACAACAACAAAAAACCCCAACAAAAAAACAACAAAAACCAAAACATGTTGAAAGCATACCTCTCTATAAAGGCATGAAATTTCAACAATCCTTGTTAAGGTGAAGGACAACACAAATGATTAATTTCAATACATATATACATAACCTGAAATCTAGGAGGCGTTTTTTCTATATGTTTAGCTCCCTGAGGAACATTAAAGCCTAAGAATAGTATAGTTCTATAGAAGAGGTCATCATTACTAAAATAAGTTCACCTCATCAACTGTATTCATTTAAGTTTAAAGAAGTTCACACTTTTCTCATTAACATTTTTTTAGGCTAACAAAAATCCCCTTCATCCATTATGTCACATTAGTGCAATTTCCTCTGTCCATTTAAGAAGGCAAAAGACAATTAGATTTAATTCAGGCAAACATTATACCTATTGATCATTGCACTTTAAAAAAAACAACAACTTTAATTGATTGGCTCTAATAATAGCCTTGAGGACAAATAAAATTCTCATCACTTGATTGAATCTGCCTATTTTCTACTGCAAAAATAATCACAAGAACTGAATTTCATTAAAAAAGTGGAACACTGAAAGTTCTGCTATGTACACACCTTCCACTTATGATGTCTCTTCGAATCTGCAAAGTCACAAGATATCTGGGTGGGAAATAAGACATAGCAAGATATATGCACGGTCTTGTATCAAATGAACCATTTGAATATGGAACAATTGTTCTCAAAATGTACTTTTCATAATGAATCTCTTTAACTACATTAAGAGACTGACTTGTCAAGCATGTGAAAATAATTATGTTGGTTGTCAGAGGAGCATAGTGACAACAGTTCCACTACTTTTCATAAAAATGCCTTCCGCTTAAGGGCCTACAAGTTTGATGAAACCAAATTTAGGTCTTTCAAAATCAACACTCCAGGTGTCTGCCATCAAAAACTCATTCGTTGCTTAAGTGCACAGTGTGGTTGCAAACTGTCAATCACAAAAGGTAAGAAAACAACTAATTCTAAATAAAATAATGATAAACGCTTGTGTAGTTCAATGCATCATTCTTGCTCATTTGACACAGTTTTTGCTCCCCTTTGTTTTAGAAACAGGTGACAAATGCACACCCTCCTTGAGGTTCTAAAATTAAAGCTCATTATCTGTAAGTAAATGTGCAACCAATTAAATGCATCAATGTAGTGAAAAAGGTTGCGCTTAGATTTGGACCTTGATGGCCAGACATCCTCACCTGTTGAATGAGGCAAGATGGCACTTGCATGGCCATGCATGGATAGTAGTTTAATGAATAACTGCCTACAGTTCTATGCAATATTTTGCACTTAAATCTCTACCTTCACCACAAAATGTTTGGCAGTGGACAGGGGTGACTTTGATTTTTCTGATATTGGCGGCATGGCTTGTAAACTTCAAGTTTATTTAAAAATGTAGAAGATGATCTTCATTTTCACATGACAATCTGTTTCATGCCATTCAAGCTGCATCATAAACTACAAAGAGATTTGAAACTTTAAAAAATCAGAACATTTGGGCCGCAGAGTTGTTGTTGCATGGGTACCCATTCCCCTTCGGTACTGGTTATGCTGCTTCCTCACCATCAGGCATTCTCATGAAAAGCAGTATACTCACAAGGATACTACAAATTACAGCTTAGTTTAACATACATTTAACAAAACCAAAAAAAGATTGCCTCTGTAGTATATCCAATCGTGTTTTGTTTTTTTTGTGATAGCATGTTGAACAATGAAATCTGAAACACAAGTCTAGGCGCTAAAGAATTGATTGTACTTTTAAATTGTTGATTCTTTTACATAAGTCGATGCTAAAGATACAAGCTACATAGTTCTATGTTTGAAAATTGTATTACTAAAGAAAGAAAATGGGTGGCATCTCACAAGTCAAAGGTAAATGATAGAAAATTAAAGTACTCCTCTGCAAATCCTAAAAATGCTATACAAACTGGGACCAAATTTTATTTTAACTGGAATGTTGGAGTACATTTTTAAGATAAGGTAGAAATAACTAGGTGTTTGCTTAGACTCTAAATTATCAATGAGTACCACAGCAACCATTTGTACAAGATTTCTTAGTTTGAACTCAGAAGCACTGGTCATTTATCAAACTTCTTGTTGCAATCATTATAATATCATTCCTTCATGTGTAACATTGTGTAATCTTTCAGAACAAAAGCTGCAGCCAAAGCAAAACCACACTGCTAGACTTGCTGTCAGGTAAAAAAAGAGACTACATAACCCAAACGCTTCAAAACTGCTTTGGGTACAGTCTTATATACACAGGGTGATTCAAAAGTCTTGTGAGGTCCAAGAATCTAAACAGGTAAACCGTGAAAGTTAGTGTCTACAAGCAACACTGGAAAGACATGTGGCTTTTCAGAGCAATAAAGAGATTGGTTACAATACGTTATGGTTTGAATTTATATCCCAAAGTTTGTTGTAATACGTACAATAAGCCGTTTGTGGTTATCTCTTTGCCATTTTTCACAATTTAAGATACAAACCCAAACAGAACATGAAATTCAAAAAATAAAGTTTATCTAGTGATTTAAGAGGGGAAATATCTTCAACAATTAAATACTTCTTTAAAAAATGAGTCTAAAGTTCCAGCTTAAAATACCTTGTCAGGCTTTCAGCAAGCTGTGTAGGATCTGGTGGGTAAAACTTCAAGGCAAATTCAAATTCCATTTTACCCTCTAAAATCAGATTAAAAAAAACAAAACAATTTTAATAAATGCAAACGATAAGACAAAAAAAAACAACAACCACCACCAAACAAAAACCTGTAATTCTTATGGCATTTATGTGTATGCATGAGTGATAACTGATGATGGAGGAATGACACAGAAATAAGAAAAAGAATTATAAAAGCAAGAACCCAGTTCGCACAATGCAGAAAATATTGCAGAAACACATAGCATTGTGTGGCAGCGTAGCTGTGAGGTCAGTGCATAGAACTTGTAACCGCAGGGGTTCGAGTTCGAGGCCGGGCCTGGCGGTGGTGCAGTTTAGTCCGTGGGAAAGGCTATTTACATACATGTCCTCACCACACTCAGGTATTATTGAGTTCCCAACCATAGGCAGAGGGAGATCTTGTCAGTATGCTAGAGGAAGTGCACCAGTAAAATGGTTGAATCTCTGTATACTCCACATGGAGTTGAGAAGTTATTTGGTTGGAAAAGGCCTGTTGTACATTTGTACAGCGCTTTGAGCACATTTAGTGGATTTAGCGCTATATAAAAGCTCAGGGTTTTTGTTTT
>JAOWAZ010524558.1:0-10517 GCA_028565935.1 Goniobranchus fidelis
TCTTTTTCTGTAACGGGCGGTGGTAGGGACTAGATCTAGCTATTTACATTTCTCTTGCTACGCAGATTTTATTCATTATGACTTCATAATATGTCATTTTTCAAGAAACTTGGCTTCCTTATGAAAAATATTGGGAATGGTTATCAAAGGATACCGATTTTCACAGTGCCTGATGCAAAGTGTGCATGAAAGCTTTTGAAAGCAGACTTGCGTTAAAATCCCACATGGAGGGAAACAAACACAAGCAATCGAAATAGTACCGATGGTACTTTGACATCACATTGATCTATTTAACGTAGATCTGGTTCCCTGGTGTTCACCTGCTCAGAACAAAAGATCTCTTTCTCGCCCTATTCCCATAAGGTGCAAGCGAGACAGATACAAAAACTTGTTCCTACCAGCGTCCATCAAACTTCTTTAAGTTAAGTTATGAAAGTTCACAATACATGTACATCAGATCCATATTCTCATGTTGTTTTGCCAGGACCGTTCGCCAAATTTGAGGCCCTGCCGAGGTTCCCCTCGCTCTACTGTTCGCTTTTTCCGATATCAATCGAACGAGGGGAACCTCAGCAAGGCCCCAGATTTAGCGAAGGCAACGCAGCCCTGTTCTAGGCCTACTGCCTATTCATTTCTCATCACAAGACAGTCGGCCTACAGTAATTAAGAGTTGGGAGAGACATGGGATGGCTTACTGTACCTAGGGCTATAGAATGTTTCTGGAACTTTGTTGTGTTTTGTTCGATGAATTATTGATTGACAGATGCCATGTGTCATATTTTGACGCTTGATACCCTTGATACCAAGTACGATCCGTCCAAAAAGCAGATTGTTCAAAAGTACAATTTTTACTCTTGAGAAATGGGTAATTTTCACCCCCTCGACAGATCTAGTTCTAGTTCTAGATAGGCATCTAGATCTAGATTACATGTTATATATTCTACTTGTAGATCTACATCAAGACCTAGATCTCTAGGCTGGTTATGTCTTGGGCTTGGAATAATGACTTCTCTTAGATGCAATCATCAGATATGCATGTTACATGTTCCTTTACCCAATAATATGTGGATTAATATTTTGTTCCTAGATCTATGAGGATGAATGTTTTGTCAATTTTGCAACTAGAAAATCCAGATATTAATTAATCCATTGGGTTCTGTTAAATACATATGTATACACACTGTTAATTGTATGATAATTATGTTTTTCATGCACTAGTTTTACTCACTATGCAGATGTTCGATATTAGCCAAATTTCGGCCGAAACATTTACAGGCAATTTTTTTCACGAGCCACTTGCAGGCCTGATTATGTTCCTGCATTGATCTCCTGAAGTACAACATAACAAATGTAGCACTTCCCTTTAAAAGTTAGCTTATTGCATTTTTGTTTTTAAAAATTGCAAGGAGAGAAAAATAAAAATAAATACCTTCAAACCACTTTTTTTTTTGTAAGAGTATTGCACATTGAATACCACTATTCAGACTTACCATTCTACACAGTTATTAATTTTTTAAGAACAGTAATACTTCCATCAGTTGGTCAAAGAGCAATTAAAGAAAGTGTACTTTACCAAAACACAGGGATCATCTATGTTAAGGTGATTTGATGATTTGGTTACCAAGTCTTTTTCCTCTCTTGGTTTTGCAGAGTTTCCCATGTTACACTCATTTCAATAGTGAATCAGTATTTGTATCAATTCAATTCCCATGCCTCAGTCCTTTCAAGAGTACATCAGTAATTGTGTCAAATCAATTTCTATGTCTCATTCCATCCAAAAGTGAATCAATACTTGTGCAAATCAATACCCATGTTTCACTCCTTTCAACACTGAGTTAGGACTGACAGCAAATCAATTCTGTGTCTTATTCCTTTCAACAGTGAATCAGCAAGACTACAGGAGTTAGATGAAACCAGCAAACTCACAGTCACAGCTCACAGCCTTGCTGCCCATTTCAGCACCTTAGAACCATCAGTGTTGGAAAAGTCAGCTTCTAAAGTGGAATCTGACTGCAAACTGTGGTTGTCTAGGCTATTCAGGTACTACCTTTCCCTCCTTACCTTACTCAATTGGACAAAAATTTATTCATTCCCATTACATCAATTTTGTTGTATTGCCAAAATGTATATCTGTATATTTAGGCAGCATTCAGGTCAATAGAACTTGTCTTTAAATTGAATTATATTGTTAGAGATTTACTGTAGAGTGGAAATGTGTACTTAAGATTTATTTATGAACATTTTGATACATTATATAGTTGAGTAGCCTTAGTATTCATAATTTCCTTCATATTACCTAAGCCATGACATATTTATACATATTCAAACAGATTTAAAGATTCTATACCAGTATATCATGACAAGCGCTATGAAGGTTTAGCTCGTGTTGCCAAATTGGCCTTATTGACCCGTTACCCCAAGTATGCCAGTGAGGGTTTTGAAGCCCTTTATTCCAGACCCCCTGTCATTTACATCAGTTCATCCGCGCATCCAGCTTTGGGCAACTACCTTTGTCAGCAAGTATGTTGGGCTAAATCATTAGCAATGTTTTGTAAGAATAGATCAAAGATGTCACTATCAAAAGGGAACTTTTTTTTTTTATGTATATATATATATATTGCACTTGTATATATTAAGAATGAAAGACAAATGTCAGGTGTACAATTATCAAATGCCCTTCTCATTCTGAAAACCTTATTCGATTTCAATGGCAATGAATATTCTCTGCCTTTATTTTTAGAGTTAGTTTCTAAGTTTTGTGTTTTGATGTTTTAAAATCCACTTACTCATTAAATTGCTGAAGCTATACACATATTATAGGTGCAATGTTTGTGCCTTAAATGAATTTTCATTATATTTCTTTTTCTTCTTTTTTTCCAGTTGGGCCTTCCCTTGTCATGCATTTGTTCAGTTCCATGCAATACTTTATTTGGTGCCAGTGGCAAAATGGTAATGATTTTAGAATGTCATGAAATCACTCAAGAGGAAAAGTTCTAGATTTACCAGTACAATCTGAAATTTTGTTTTCTTAAATTGTGTATCAACACCCATTTTTAATATTTGTATCATTTTGGTTGTGATTTATGCACATTGATCATTGACATGGTGAAAAGGAAAAACATCATTTCATAGCAAATGTTACACCAATTGAGGATTTCTGTCAAATGCATGTAGACGTTTAGACACCTTATATTATGTACTATGCTTATGATTTATGCTTAATGCTTATTCCCTTATTAGTAACTTCATTTCCTGATCTGGAAATCTTCTACTTATCTTCTCTTTCTTTCTTTTAACTAACCTTTCATCCTACTTTTTGCATTGGCACTGTGTTGATGTTTGTAGTGGAAAAGAGCTCTAAAGCACGAAATAAATTAATAAACAATACATTGGCTTTGTGTCCTTGGGTAAGATATTTCACTTTGCTTACTTCACTCAACTCAGTCGTGAATAAGTACCTGGCCGTGAAGACAGCGCTAACAGGCTGCAAGTCTTGTTCTATTCTGTGTTGCTGTTGGTCAGGGAAGTAAAATGTCATTGTAAAGTGCAGTGAGCATGGCTACACCTTGGAACATGGGCTATATGAATGCCATCTGTACTTTACATTACTTAGATTTACTCACTCAGCATAAGGCCTGAATTTGCCCTGCAAGTCGAGCAACTGGCCATTTCCCCATATTTTCAAGGTATCATCAAGACAGTTAGATTTGAAGGTAACATGAAAAAAAAACCTTCATCCATTTCGACACATATTTTAACCTTCTAATTTGTAATTTTAGATATAATGTATACTTTGTTTTTACTACTGAAAATTGGAATAAAACCTATCTTCTCTTATTTGGAATACCGAATGTATTTGTTATCTGTGCTGAGCAGCAGACAGGGATAACCAAATATACATGATATTTGTGCTGAGTGAGTTAAGTGTCTTTACCACTTATCCATTCATAATGGTTTTTAGGCCCTAATTTAGTTTAGTAATCAAAGCCAGCATTTTGCTATCCAAAATAGGCCCTGTACACCTCAGCCCCAACAGCCAGGCTGTCGCACAATCATTACCATGCTGGATGAGTTGAGCCGGTTCTTGCATTTTAACATCTTTGCCTACTTTTCAACATGTCAAAAAAAAAGAAAAATGGATTGGTTTAAAACTGGAAATGACAATAATTCTACATCTATGTCTTATTAGCATAATAGGGTAGACAGCAAAAAACAAAAACAAAAAAAATAGAAAAATGCAATCGACCTCAGATCTGTTTTTCAAATAGACCATACCAAATGTCATTGCTTGACACATGTTCAGTCAGTTTCATTCAAAGTTAATTCATCATTTAAAAAAAAATCTTGTTCATCCTACAGGATGTAGCAATGCTGGAGAAACTTATAGAAGATGATGTGGCAGCTGCTAAAACTCCTGTTTTGTTGGTGGCTTTTGCTGGTGAGTTTTGATATGCCATAAGACTGACTGTTCTTTGTTTCTTAATTTTCAGAGTTTTTAAGATAATGATTGTTCATGAATATTAGCCCTGATATACTATGTCGGATATCACCATCAGTTTCATAAAACCAGCCAAATCTTGGCTATAATAATATTGTTCGGAAAATGGAAAAACCAATTTCCACATTTTAAAATCAATAATTTCTGATTTTCCCTTGCTGTGTAAAAGCATTCGGGAAACAAATGTTGAAAAGATGTGGACCTGCTTGCATAATGGCTTAATATACAGATAACAGAAACTCTCATCGGATCAACTGAGAACAAAAAAGATTTGTACTTGGCCTTTTTTGATCGAAAAAGTTATGATGTAAATCCTGGCCAGGGAACTGACCTGGGCCAGCTAATCACTGTAAAATCATCAAGATAAGATCATGAGCTGATGTCGTGTGCTACTTTTATCTGACCAAATGCTTGAACAAGTTTCTGCCTTATTCAATTCAGTCACTGTCAGATAGCTGGTTTGATGAAAGTAATTGTCCTATCATGTAGATTTTGCTGCATGGTTTTGTTTTTGGAGTTTGTTTGTTGCAACAATCATACATTGTAAATCTAATGCTTTTGTGGGTGATGTGTCTTGATGTCAGGAAAATACATGGCTAGGCAAGTTTGATAAGGCTGCTCGCAACACTTTAAAAAAAAAATGTTTTTGTGCTTTAACCATCTTGGCACTTTGATCCATATCTCCCCTCTCCTTTTCACAGGTACGCCAGTTGTTGGTCATGTTGATAATCTTCAGCGCCTTCAAGAAATATCTTCTTCTCATAGCATTTGGCTCCATGTTGAAGGGTAAGAGGGACATTCGTAAATATGAAAACATTTTTTTGTAATTTATAAGCCAACTGGCAGATTTCAGCCCATGCATTATTGACTTGTTTTGTGTATGTTGAAAAGGTGGGGAAAGAGTATACAGCCTTGTATTATCCCCATTCTGATATCAAAAGGTTGCAACGTAGTCTATTTCATTTGATATGAACACAAATTTTCATTTAAGGATGCAAGGTGACAAGAATGTGCCATTCGGTTTATAATTGAATGTTAGTGTTGAATTATGCCACTCTAATGCTGTCAGTCATGTCTTCCAAGATGAAGAGCATATCTCCGTTGCCTCTATCAGATCTATATCCAGCTTTGTAGTCCTTGTGTTTGTATGGTAATCTGTAGCAGTATTTGGCATGAATTCCAGTTGTATCATCTTCTCCACATGTGGCTGAACGTATTGAACAAGACTTGATAAAAGTATACAAGTTGTTTGCCTGATAGAGTTGTGCTAGCCCATTTCCTCTCTCTCTCTTCTTCCTCTTGAACAAGCGCATATGTCTAAGTTTTTTACCCCCTCCGTACAGACCTTTGCAGAGAGGCCACCCTTGGCCTGCTTTTTCTCACTTGTTTTCAATAACCCTCCCATGAGAAGTCAATGGTGTAATGCCACGTCTTTATCCTTTGCTTGCAAAGTTCTGGCCTTTGTGTTTGGATGTAATTTTAAAATTCAGCGGATCTAGAATCTTGGTCTCCAGATTTACGTAGATCTAGATAGACCTTGATCTAGATCTATGTGTACATGTGGCCTGGAATTTTGTATTCAGACATAATTTATGAGATTTGGATCTAAAAAAAAAGTAATTAGATTGAAATCTAGATTCTCCGGATTTAAATTAGGCATGAGCACAAGATCTGTATGTTGTTTTCAGTCAGGGACTTTTTGACGGTGAAACATCAAATTTCCCTCATAAATATGGATAATTGTGATGGAATATCAAAATCTGTTGGCAAACAAAATTTACAGGAAAGGTCTGTGCATGAGAACAGTTGGAAAAAACGAATGTAGAAGTAGATCTCGATCTAGATTGGGCCGACCATAACAGAGCCATTGTTAAAAAAAAAAAAAAAGTCAAAGGAAATTCAGGTTTTGAGCTTTTACTAGTAAAATTAAAGAGGGCCAGTAGTATACTGAGCTTGTGAAATGTTACAACTTTCTTTCATTGCTATTGTGTAAAATATGATTGTTTTCATTTGAATATGAACAATTGCAGTTGTACTGTGATGTCCTTCAATACATAGCCTGTCCCTGATATTGTCACTCATGTATGTCTAATGGAGTTAGCATCTGTGCTTTTACACCATTATGAGGCAGACATCTTTTGAATGAATTTTTCCTCTGACAGTTTGCAGTTGCTTGTAGAAATTGGTAATTTCTCATATAGTCCTGGGATGACATCATTTATCACTGTTCATTTTGTGTTTATTTTATTATTCTCAAAAAGGCAGGAAGACCCATAGTTTTCTTATATGACAACAACTCCCTATTCACTCGTACTGTTGCAACAGTAGTGATTGTCTGGTCTCTCTGCTGGAAAACACTCACTCACACCAACACATAATATACCATCAGATATCTTTGAGTGGGTTTCTCAGACTTTTTTCTTTCAGATATGTTCGAATAACTAACCTTTTTAACCTGATAATTTTTCAGACTGTATTTGGCTACTTTGTCATTGTTTTCTGTGCCTACCTCAGTGGAGCAAGCTCTTTCTGGAGACAGCCTTACCCTGGACCTGAGCCGATGGCTGGGAATACCATCATTACCATACATTGTATCCTTTGCTTTAAAAAATGCTAGAAGCCAAAGCATAACAATTTGACCTTATCTTTTAAAAACAATGGAAGTAAAACTAAGCATAACTAAATTGACTTAATATGTTAAGAATAATGGAAACCAAAGCAAGCATAGTAAATTGACCTTATCTCTTAAAAATTATGGAAGCCACACCAAGCATTATAATAAACAAGTATAACAAATTGACCTTATCTCTCAAAAGAGAAGTAAAACCAAGCATAACAAATTGACCTTATTTCTCAAAAATGAAGTAAAACCAAGCATAACAAACTGACCTTATCTCTCAAAAGAGGAGAAGTAAAACCAAGCATAACAAATTGACCTTATCTCTCAAAAGAGAAATAAAAACCAAGCATAACAAATTGACGTTATCTCTCAAAAGAGGATACGTAAAACCAAGCATAACAAATTGACGTTATCTCTCAAAAGAGGATAAGTAAAACCAAGTATAACAAATTGACCTTATTTCTCAAAAGAGGGGAAGTAAAACCAAGCATAACAAATTGACCTTATTTCTCAAAAGAGGGGAAGTAAAATGAAGCAAAGCAAATTGACGTTATCTCTCAAAAGAGTAAAAGCCAAATGAAGCATAACAAATTGGCATCATCTTTTTAAAAAAAAAAAAAAAAAAAGGATCGAAGCCAAACCAGCTGTAACAAATTGAAACTCTGAGGATAGGATGCCTGAAAGCTCTCTCAATACCTGACTATATTATAGAGAATATGTGTTCATTTTTTAAATGTTAACATATTTCAACTTCATTCTATCTTTACAAATATTGATGAAATGTAATTTCATTTGTATTCACAAAAGAAATGTAAAATGAAATAGGTGATAATTATATGTTTGCTGTTTCTCTAAGGGTCATAGTAGAAAAATAATCTAATCTGAAAAAGGTAATATGAAATTCATCTTCTGGTTACTGTACAGGAACATTTCAGACACTTGTTCTTTTTCCCCTTTTTTTAACATTGCTTTGTGATTGATTTCTGTATTGACCTTGACTTCATCACTTCAGACACTTTTTAAAGATTCTGATCAATCTTTATCAGAGGCTGCAGGTTTGATATCTGAGGATACCTATATACAGCTGAAATGCCTCCCTCTGTGGATGTGCCTGCAAAGTTTGGGCCATGAAGGCATTGTGAACAAAATCAAACATTCTTGTGAACTAGTGAGTGCTTTACAATGAACATGTTTGATGAAAAGAAAACAAATATTACTCAAGTAAAGATTTAATTCTTAGATTGTTAATCAGAAAGCAAAAGTAATAGGACCCATGCAAATTTGTCAAAATGAATGATTAAGGTATAATGCTCTTTATAGAGTATGTACTGATTTAAACGTTTCACATATTTCTATTCCCACTAAAAGCCCCATTTATTGACTATCAGTAGATTCCCTAATTTCATTGCTTAAATTTAGTCAGCAGTTAGGCAATCAGCTAGAGTGGGATCCCAGGCTTGTACCAGGTCACTTTGCTTATCACTTCTTTATGTGCTCAACTGAAATGCATGTGGATATTTGACCAAAGAGTATATTCCAAAGAGCTTAACATTGTCAAGGTGTTATCACCATTTAAGGAGCAGATCTCGGGTGATATTCAGGTGGTCTCTAGCTTATATCTATCACAGTCATCAGCCATGCTGTTCATTATGAAATTCAATGGCAAGCATTAGAAGTTAATTTAGTGTTATTGTGGATGATATGAATGTATTGACTTGAAATGATAAAGGGTCATTGAAATGGTGTTTAAAAGTTGAGTTACTTGAGCATGAAAAAGTAAAAACAAAAATCTGAAATATATTTTTCTTCTTGCCTATTCCATTTTTCTATCTTCAGGCAAAAATTTTATTTGAACACTTAGACCAGCTGTCTACCATTCGACAAATTGTGAGTAAAAATTTGTGGACTCATAATTATTTCTTCTTTCTTTCTTACCTGCTTATCCTGGTCTTCTTCTTTTAATGAAACTGCATGCATGATTTTGGAAGTGAAATCACTGAAAAACTATTGGAGCATAAGTTCTGTTATGAAATACTTTTGGTAAAATGTGATATTTGCCTATTACCAGTAACCCCAGAATCATGTGAAGTATACATATATAACTTTAAGTATGTAGTTCATGTACTGTTTGACTTTATTATGTGCACCAACATAAATATGTCCATCTCTTTGTTTTGATGAAGAAAGGGGTGAGGTTGATGAAATGAAAGTAAACAAAGATGTTAATGGTTGAATAAAGAAAAACACCCTTCTCATCTCCATCATCTATCAAATCCATGTAAATGAACACAGAAGAAGAAATGAAAGTACTCAGCTCAATTGAAGACAGTTACTGGGCCAATGAGGATTACTGGTATAAATACAGAATTAAATAAAAATTTACATATAACTCAGCAGTCCTCACTCTTCACCACCACTTGTACTCCTCCAACAATAAATTATACGTCATGGAGCATAAAAAACATATCAATTTCACACCTAGTGCCCAGCATTGACCAAAGAGCATGTTTTCACAGGATTTAGTGTTTGCTCTGTCTTAAGGTTCATGCATCTTGCCCTTCAGCCATTGAGTTGGGCCTCCTTATCATTATTTGATGAAAGGTTCAAATTTAGACAGTTCTGACTTCAACCAGTGTGTATGTTGAATTTGATAACACTTTTTATCAAACACTACCACACTTTTGAAAATAATGGCTCACTGTCATGTACTCTTAAGCACACATACAAATTAGATCTCTACAGCAGCTACAAGATGTGACTCTGGCAAAGGATAGAAAGAATGATGCACATGGGGGCTGTATGCATAGATTTAAACAGCTGGATAGAAAGAATGAGGCCCATAGGGGGCTGTATGCATACAGTTAAACAGCTAGTGCTGAGTCCAGTTTAAAAACAGTTGAAAGTTTACTTCAGTCAGAAATGTTATCGGAACTCATGACTGTCAAGACTTTCAACAATCTTTATTTTGCCTTCGACAATGACCGAAGCCAAACTGCATGCGGCTTATAATGTTTTTTGTCTTAATATGAAACTTGTATAACAGTTTAGTTCATTATGTTTTATTTGTTATTTTGTAATACTTTTTATATTATGAATATATTTGCCCATTTGAAAGGCCATTATAAAGTTATCCTAGTTTGCTAATCTGGCAGATTCCTTTTTCTTTTGGCATTGTGCACTTAATCAACATTATGCAGTAGGTTGTTCATGGTGAAAAAAAAAAAAGACATTGTATCTGTTTGCACAACTTGTTTTAAGGGGGGGGACTGGACCTTAAAAGTCAATTTTCGACCAAAAAATCAATTTTGGGATTTTTATATTTTCAGCAAGAATCATCATTTCCCTTGAAGATTCAGGTTAATTTGAATGGATTGAGCGCTTGTGTCATTTTTTATGAAT
>JAOWAZ010524669.1:0-10515 GCA_028565935.1 Goniobranchus fidelis
TATCAGAAATTTTTTGAATTCACATGAAGAAGAGAGTGTTATCATGTATACTAGAAGTAAGACTCAGGCCAATGCTAGCCTCTGACAATAGATTTTTTTTTTTTTTTTCTGTCTCTTACCTAGGCCTATGGAATATACAAATTGCACATCGAAAAGTAAGAACCCTCAGTAGTTTTGAAAATTTTAGAAGAAAAGGTTACAAACTGGCTTCTCAGAGAAAGTTTATACTCCCCAAATTCATTTTCTTCTCCATCTTCTTTCAAAAGGCTTGGTTTTGTGTCATGAAGAGCACCTGGTGAAAAATCCTGTCATAAACCTCTATCCAAAAAACATCTGAACTGCTGTGTTGGCCCCAAAAAGTTGGGATAAAAGCCAAAAGAAGAAAGGAAGATATTTATGCTAGGTTTGGGTCTCCTTGAAATGGAATTATAATTGTAAAACAAAATTAGCCATTTTCCTCTGACCACAACTATAGGCCTACTGTATGAGCAAATGTGTGTTTTGATACTTGTTTTTAAGGGTGCATGAATGGTTTTAATTTCAGTTTCACATACATATTTGACATTGCCTTTGAATTTGGTGAAATGCTGCTTACATTGTACATTTTATGGCATGCTCTCTCTCAACTGTTCAATTTTTGCCTTTTGTCATGGCATGGCTACTATGCTGTATTTTGACCTTTAGGAATTTATGTAATGCAATGTTATGGCTTTTTAAGGTGTCAGGGGCCCAAATTTGAAGGTACCAATATCCATACATTCAAAATAGGAATTTGATACCAAGAACATACTGGCTATGTCTTATATGTTGAAATTCTCACGTTCTTTTAGGAATATTTTACACCAGTTATGAGGTATTCTTCTAGTCTTCTCTTGTATTACAAATCTTTTATTAATATAGAGGGACTTTGTAAACTGAACACATGAAACATCAAATCAGCAATTGCATGTCATTCACTTACGGACATAATTATAGGATGGGTATGGGTGTGCGTATCAGGGGTGGGTTGGAGGATGTCTTATGCTTTCTGTCCTTGTCTTGAATAATATTAACATAAGATACATGTATATGTAATAACCCCTTTTTCACCTCCATGCTACCCAACAGTCTGAATGCAATTTTTATGGTAACAGCCAAAACAAAAACATACATATATATATATAGGCACACTTGTAGATAAAACTTAAGAGTTGAGGATTTATTTTAAACTTGTATAAACAGAGTGAACTGTTGAAGGATTCCTTAAATTATCAGAAGTGTGATTCTCTGTTTTCTCATGCACTGTTGAGACCGAAGAATAACTCATTGAGCCCTTAATAGAGCTGTTTACCGTTATCTTTCGCAGGTAAGAACAAAGGACTAGACAGAGAGAAGAAGAAGGAGAAATTGAAGGTAACAAAGAAAATCCGAAAAAGTCATGGGGGCAAAGCTGTACCCCGTGAGGTGAAACTTCTCTCAACAACAGATGGATTCTGGTCATCCCCCCAGCAGTTCACATCAAGGCGATCGCTGGGTGCTGATGTGACAGCTGGAGAACAGACTGACACTAAGAAAAGTAAACAAAGCCAGTCTTTTTCATCAAAGGATTGTCAGAAAACCGCATCACCTGCTGCTCACAAAAGAACACCCAAACATGGCAAGGAAATCGGAAAGGAAGCGACCTCTTCCCAGAAGGGTTCTAAAGGACTGGCGGAGTTGAAGCGGTTGGAAACGACAGATGGTTTTTGGTTTCCTGACATATCTGAAACCACAATCATGTCTGTCAGCGAACCAAGTAAAGTCGTGGAAAAGGAGAGAGAGACCTCTGTATCAAAATCATATACGCCAAGCATCATGTCTGAACTAAGAAGACTTCAAACTACTGACGGCTTTTGGTCTCCCAGCTTTCAGAATCCTTCACCTCGACAAAGTTCAAGAGATGCAAGTCCGTCCTCCGCCAATTCCTCACTGGATAGACTGGCACGGAGATCATCCCTGAAACAAGGTGAGAAGAAAAAGGATTGTGATCCAAAAGTCACAAAGACGGAGAAGAAAAATAACAACAATGTTACACTGAAAAGGACAAGGTCATCCTTATTGCTTACTGAAAAGCTCAAAAGTACAACAAGTCTCAAGTTGAGTGATAAAGAGCTCTCTCCTGGCAGTAAGGAGCCTCCCCCTAAACGCGCTAAGAAAAGTGTGATGAAAGTGAAAGAGGAACCAATTGTCATGAGAAGATTAAGAACTTCATTAGAAAGTCCAAACAGCCATGATGCTCCCTCTAGTGTACAAAACCAAACTCCAAAATCAAAAAGTGATATTTCATCATTGCCAACAAAGGCAGAAACTACTCATCAGAAAAGTTCGCTTTCAATTGTTTCAGACTATGTGCAAAATTTAGAGCTTAGAAGGTTGAACACCACAGATGGTTTCTGGTCACCACTACCCAAAATCTCCTCTGTTTTAGGCGGCAATGCAAAGAGGCCAGTCAGGAAATCTGTACAGTCTCAAAGCCAGCTTCTAGAACACCGCAAGAAGAAGCTGAAAAGTTTAAAGTTAACAGCTCGCAACATAAACCACACAGTAACAGGTGTCAGGGGAAAGCCACCATGCCGTGTACAAAAACGAACAAAACGACAACAGCAGATTGTGATGGCTGGTCAAGACGTTGCTCCTCCTCCTGCCTTTGATAAGCAGCGGCGAGTTGTCACCGCGAGTCAAGATGTTGCTTCTCCTCCTGCCTCAGATAAGCTGCGACGGCTTGTCACGGGTAGTCAAGACGTTGCTCCTTCTCCACCTTCAAATAGGCAGCGACGGGTTGTCACAGCTAGTCAAGATGTAGCTTCTCCTCCTGCCTCAGATAAGCAGCGACGGGTTGTGACGGCTCGCCAGGACGTTGCTTCTCCTTCTGCCTCAGATAAGCAGCGACGGGTTGTCATGACTAGTCAAGACGTTGCTTCTCCTCCTGCCTCAGATAAGCAGCGACGGGTTGTCATGACTATTCAAGACGTTGCTTCTCCTTCTGCCTCAGGTAAGCAGCGACGGGTTGTCACGGCTAGTCAAGACGTTGCTCCTCCTCCTGCCTCAAATAAGCAGCGAAGAATTGTCACAGCTAGTCAAGTCGTTGCTCCCCCTGCCTCAGATAAGCAGCGACGGGTTGTCAGGGCTAGTCAAGACGTAGCCCCTCCTGCCTCAGATAAGCAGCGACGGATTATCACTGCTAGTCAAGTCGTTACTGCTGCTCCTGTCTCAGTAAAGCAGAGACGTCCCAAGACATTCATGTTTGGTGTTAGAAGGAAAAAGTTCAAGCGTAAGAAAAGAGCAGTGAAACTGGAGCAAGGAGACGGTGCTGAAGCTAACTCGAATTCAGTGGCAGTTGTGGAAAACGAGGCAGTTACAGTTGGAAGGGGTGCTTCAAATGGAGATACTGTTCCAGTTAAAGCTGTGAAAGGGACAAAGAAATGGTGCAGGGGAAGACAACGTTTAAGACAAAAAAAGGATATCACTCATGTTAAAAAATCAGCGGACAGCCATGTCAGCAGGGAGGAACCTGTGAATCAGTCAATTGAGGTCTCGATGGAGTGTGAAGAGAATGTTGGCTCAAGCCAACCTGAGTCACAAAAATCTGATTCCATCATTAGCTCAGTACAGAGTGAGCATTCTGAAGTGGAAAAGAATGAAAGTGTTGGTGGGGATTATCAGTTTAGAGGAACAAGGAGAAGAGCAGCACAACTTTTGGAAAACAAAGGGTCAACTGTGCTCGGGAAAGTGAGGCCAAAACTCCGATGCAGGAGAGGAGCAGCAGTGCCTTCTACAAAAGGAGTAGCAAGAGGACAGAGCATCATACGGGTGGTCAGAAGAGGATCCAGAAGTTTGGAGAGTGCAGAGCCTTTGGGTAGAGGCAGGAGGAATCCAAGGAGGCTCAGAGACAAGGGATCAAGTAATTCTGTAACAGAACTTTCAAAGGATACCAGTTGTGATGTTTCTTCAGAGACAGGTTGTAGGGGATCGGCCAGAACTGGAGGAAACTCAAAGCCAATATTGGTAAGTGAAGGGTTGAAGGACCAATCAGAACAAAGCATGAAGAAATCGCCCTTCCACAGCATATCAGAAGAAAATTATTCCAACATCTTCGATATCATGCAAGAAGCTACAACGCAAAATAGTGAAGTCAAGAATAGGAAAGCTTTCAGTGATACAGGTGAATCTCAGATTCCAAGCAAGGACAAAGTTTTGCCAAGTATCAAATCTGATCTGAAGGTTAATGCCAAAGACATATGTGAGCAAAATGAGAATGGTTTGACTCCTGAAGCTACAACGCAAATGAGCGAAGTCAAGAATAGGAAAACTTTCAGTGGTACTAGTGAATCTCAGATTCCAAGCAAGGACGAAGTTTTGCCAAGTATCAAATCTGATCTGAAGGTTGATGCCAAAGACATATGTGAGCAAAATGAAAACAGTTTGACTCCTGATAACAAAGTTGATTTGAATTTACCAAAAGCACCTGTTGTTGCAGGTGAGTTGATCATAAAAAATTCTGTATCAGATAAAAATATCAGTCACAATGATGGGAGGGAAGAAAAAGTACTATGTGCAGAGTTTGATGTTTCAGGCCAAGAAGTTGAAAGTGAAACCAGCATGGAGTTAGACTCACATGGTGATGGTGAAGTCAATTCAGACAGAGACATTAAAGAACAAACAGATGATGGACAGGTTCAGAGTATCTCTTCTGTCAAACTGAAAGCCAAGGAAATTGAATTTGAGACTATAAGCTATCTGGTTGATGCACTAGATAAAGGTGAAAAGAACCTGGATGAGAGTGAGTCAAGTCAACATGAAGATTCCCTGCCTGAGGAAGAGACAGATGTAAGCAAAACTTTATTGGTAGAAAAGGAAAAAAGTGTGGACATTGAATATAATTCTAGGCAAGAAGATGCAAATGTAGGTGTTAATCCGAAATCTGCAGATGAACATGAGGGTCACCAAAGGGAAGTATCGATTCAGGAAACCAGTGTGGAAAAGGAAAAAGATGATCCAGACAATCCTGTCTTAAGTGCAAACTTGTTGAAAGAAGAAAATTCTGTCAATATCACTGAACCAAGCTGTGCAGAACATGCAGATTCCACAGTTAGCATTGGCAAAGCCGTCAAGGAAACTGAGACTGACCACCAGATTTCTAATGAGAAGTCACCTGATGATGCCACGGCTACCAGTATTAAGGTAGATTCTGAACTTGAACCTTTACAGTCTGAATTATTACAGCATGAGCATCCATGTGCTCAGATTCCACAAAGTGAGGATTCATCAAGCGCAGAGTGCGAGCTCGCACCATCAGAAAACCATTTAATGGAATCTAAAATTTTGGAGAATCAATTAGGGGTTTCCAATGATCTTGTGGTTGAAAACCCTCTAGAAATTATTGAGCAGGTAGAAAAAGAAAAACAGAGCAAAGAAGAAGAAGCTCCACAAGATGGATTAGAACCAATGTTGCCATCCACCATGATTCCACCTGACCAAGCCTTGCATATTGTGGTCTCAAATGACATAAAAAGTGATGCACAGAATTTGATGACAGATCAGAGCAATGATGAAAAGAATTCCCAGGATATGATTGACGAATCATTGTCAAATGAGGTCACAATTGAGGGAAAAGAAAGTTCAAGTGAACCACAGATTACAGAGCAAGTCTTGAGTGCAAATGACGACTCTTTGTGCGAAAAGAAAATAGGGGAAGGTATCATTCATAAAGATAATTTGATGCAACCACAAGACTCTCTGTGTAATGAATTAGTGCCATTAAATGCAAACAGCGATACTATAACAGTAAGTGAGAAAGTAGGCAAGCAAGGCCCATCATTATCCCAATGCAATTCTCTGCGAAGAGTCAGGAAGCGCCGATACAATAGTTGGAGGCGAGGAGTTGTCAAAAAAGCAAGACGTATTTCAACCCAAAGCAAGCTTCAACAGTCTGATAACACTCTAAGTCAAACTAAATCCTTACTTGGAAGCAATAAAGAAGACATATCACTAAACAGGGACCATTCTAGCAGGATTACTAAGTTACCTTCAAATCTGTCATCAGACACTGTAGCAGAATTGGCTGAACAGGCGTCCAAAATTTTGGATGTATCATCTAGCGGCGATAAGCCCCAAAAACTGCTCAATGCATTAAAACGGTTAAAAACAGATGCCAATCTTGCTAATGCCTCTATCGATACCAAGACTCTTCAGACACGAGCACGTAAGGGCCTCTTACCCATAACTCGTCGAGGGCCCGCCAGCCGGCATAAACTCGTAGCTTCAGAAAGTACCATCTCACGCCCTGATTCAACAGGAGACCTGAGAGTAGAGGCTGATTTACCTTTATCAGAGGATCTGACAGATTTGCATGGCTTTAGAAATGAGATCCCAAAACTAGAAAAGACTTGTTTGCCAAAGTTATCTCCCCTGAACCTTGTCGCTGCCAAACCTGAGGATCAGTCACCGGTGGCTGCTGGCCCACCTGTGTTAACACCACAGCAGCCCATAGACTTTTTCACTCCATCTAATGTGGATGTTAAGACTGCTGCAGGGGGAGAAGATGAAGTAGTTGATGAAAGTGTTGATGACACTGACTTTCATCTCTACCTCTCTGGTGCAAGTGATGAGGAAGACGCCTCTGTCTCTGATCTCCAGAATCAGGCAACTACAAGTAGGCCTACAGAAATTTTCTCTGGTACTTCAAAAGCAAATCAAGGGAAATCACTGCAAGTTCCCATTTCATCAGACGAAACAAAGGCAAGTCCTGTGTCCTCAGATCCTGATGTCATCCCTGAAAGCCAATGCTTTCCTACCACTGCTACCCCCACATCACATAAACCTAAGATGCGAGGAAAGAGGGGTAGGCCTCCAGGTATACGTGCATCCCAGAGGGATGTTTCAAACCAGCAACCAAAGTCAGTTCAATCTATCCCTCCAATGGACATTCCTCCCAGGCCTATGAGAACATTCGAGTTTCGAAAGAAGACAACGAGATCTCCTCTTGAGATGTTGGAGATGAAGAGGAAGCAGGAGGAGGCAATATATGATCTGGAGATGGAAAGAATCCAGGCCCGAAAGATTATCCGTCGAGAAAAACGTATCGCTCGAACACCAGTGGATGATCTAGCAGAACAGGAATTTGCTGCATATTTTAATCTGAAGCCTTGCTCTGTGGTGTTGAGTGACTTTGTGAAGAAATTGAATTTGAGTCAGTCACTTTCAGATTTGTACCATGATAATATTCCAAGGGGTTCATATAGTCCTGAATATGAAGATGATTTGGAAGATGAGGATTGGTGTGCTGACTTGCAGGATGTTGAAGATGAATTTGAGGATGAATGTGTTGAACAGACAAAAAATATAAAACGCCCTCTCATTCCCCGTTTGAAATTAAAAAGGGTTTCCAAGAAAGGCCGGCCTACTGTAATTGCTTCGAAGCCACGGAATCTTGTATCTGAGCTCAAGTCTCCAGAACAGGAACCTCTTAAACTAGTCATCAAGACAGAAGCATTCTCTGATGCAGAGGATTCAACTAGAAATTTGCCAATTGAACCACACGGATCAACTGTATTTGAGAACAATTATATTCAGTTTCTAAAGCAGAGATCAATGAATGCCACGACGCCTGTTTCCAAGTCCTCCGGTCTCCAGGGAACTAGGCATTTGTCATCAATCTCTAGGGATTTGAAAGAAAGGACAAGTGTTACCCTGAGCAATCAAGGCAAGAAAAATAAAGATGATCCTTTCAGGTCCTCTGCCCTCAAGCCTGCCAACCTCTCATCATCTGACAACCCTCTGTGCACGCAGAATCAGGGAAAAAGCAATCAGGCTCTCACTTCCTGTTCTAAAAATGCAATTTCTGAGTCCGCTCCTCAGAATGTAGCCAATGCTGATGCACCTAAATCTGATGCACATTTGGCTGTGCCAGAGGGGTTAGAATTGGTTGCGGAGGAAGAAGAAGATATGCTCATCGTTGACCTCACTAGTTCTGATTCAAAACATGAAGACGCTCCACCTCTAGATGAAGCTGCCATATCAAGTCCTAATGACCAAACTAGATCAATGGCTCAGGGCCCCAGTGATTGTACTGCTTCAAGTATATCAGTTTCAGCTTTTTCAACTCTCAGTGAGTCCATGAGCAAACCTGAGTCAACTTCTGTGGGAAAAGGGATATGTGATGTTTCTTCTTATTTAAGCAAAGATGTATTGGATAAGCAGTCTAATGCTGGTGAGTCTGAATCTGATCATGCCACTTTAGGGATTATGAAAAATGACCTGTCCAAAAGAGGCAGTGAAGAAGAATCATTTGCAACTGATAGTGAATCAACTAACATTGCTGTTGTCAGCAAAGTAATCAATAAATATAATAGTGCACATGCCGTAAATGAGGCTGCCACTCTGAGTGAACTCAGGGAGAGCATGGAAGTAAACAACAAAGGCTTGTGTCTTGAGCTAAGGACAAATTCAAGCCCATTTTCCCTTCAGGGTGATGGAGCCATCCAAAGCACCGTTCACAATTTACAACAAACTAATGAACCTATTGACAGACCTTTAGTCTCTTTAGCAAAGTCAGATGCTGAGCCTGAGAAGGATGCTGTCACTAAAGTTACCTCTTTTGATAAGAACAGAGATTTTCCTTTAAACCAAGAGAATGTTGAAATGTTGGCATCTTCAAATAATAACAATAAAAACAATGCTAATAATAACATTGTCAAGTCTTGCAAAGCTCCCATGTCAATAGATTCAAGCAGTCCAGTTCATTCCACTAGTGAAGAACCAAAAGGAGAGAGCTGGAAACTGAAAAGCATACCAGCCAGCTTCAAGCAAATGTCTGGGTCCTACAAGTGCAACCGTTGTAGTTTCACAGCAGTCTCAAAGCTGTCCATCGAGTCTCACATTTACAGCCACATTCCTGGCGTCCACTTTCAGTGCATCAAATGCCAATCGGAGTTTAGTTCCATGAATGCTATAAACACTCACTTCATAAATTCACATCCTAACACTGAAACTGAATTCTACATCAGTAGAAACGTGGTGGAGAGTAATTTGTACACTGTCTCAGCTGAGCAAGAAGAAACAGTCACCTCCCAAATTGCAACAGGAAGCAGCGGGCAGTCGCCTCCCCTCATTATCTCCCTTGTCGTCAGTGGGGGAGCAAGGTCAGTTAGAAGTAGCAGTGCATCTCGGAGGTTTGTATGCACCCACTGTGGGTTCTCTACCAACGTTAAAGAAGACGTTCAACAACACGTATCTGACTTACACGCCGCACAGAGTCTGTTTACATGCACATTGTGCAATGATTATGTAGGTCTCTCTGAGTCTGAAATTAGAGAACATAGTGCCTCTGTTCATCCTTCTCGACAGCGGCCTTATGTCAAACTCCCAGACTTTTACGATGCAGATCAGCTAGCAATGGTTGAGACAAACGGAAACCCAGAAGAACGTGGAGCGAACGTTTTGAGAGTGAGCACGCTGTTCCCAGGAGACGAATCACCTCGGGAGCAGACTTCTGTTGGGCATCAGATGAAGGCCAAGGACTATTTGTACCTTCAAGAGGGCTGGAAGGGTAAGACCAGCGCTGAGGCAGACAGCACCACAGCTACTGACTACTCTGATGAAAACTTAATGGATGCCACCTCTAAGAATGAGGGGACTAAGGATCTCAGGTGATTATTTCTCTTCATCTTTCAAACATACTACTTGCATAGGACAAAAAGAGCTGCTTAGTTATATTATTTTTCTCTTCAGATGATAAGTAGTCTTATCATTATTATACAGTGCAGATGACATCCAATGTAACGACATTCTTTGTAAAGCGAAATGGTGCTCAGGTCCCATTTTTTTCCTCATAATTAGTAATAAAGGTCTCACTATAACAACGTAAGTTTAGTAAAAAAACCATGTATAGCGTCATTGATATGGTGGGAATCAGCACCATGAAGATGATAATTTTGGTCCAATGAAAAAAGCTTGACTGGCCAATCAATGATATCCACTCCCCTTGGGTCTGCTTATCACATATAAGAGAGAAAGCTAACGATTCACTATCATGATGCCAACTCCTACCAAGTTGATAACATGGCATCACAGGAACAGTCTTTTAGTTGAGGCAAGGGCCCAACCGATGCATCAGGGGTTGTAACGAGGTCAGATACCTGAGCCACAGTGTGTCGAGGTTATGTGAAATCATAGGCTTAGCCCTGTTAGTACTTGACGAGTCTTCTCTCTCTTTCTCTCTCTCTCTCTCTCTCTCTCTCTCTCTCTCTCTCTCTGTCTCTCTGTCTCTCTGTCTCTCTCTCTGTCTCTCTCTCTCTCTCTCTGTCTCTCTCTCTCTCTCTCTCTTCTCTATTTCTCTCACTCAATAACTCTCTCTCTTTCTCTATGTCAAACTCTCTCTCTCTCTCTGCCTCTATCTCTCTCTTACTTTCTCTCCTTCCTTCTCTAACTCTCTTTTTCTCCCCTTAAAATTCCCCATCTCTCTCTTTGTCTCTCTCTCTCTCCCCCCCCCTCTCTCTC
>JAOWAZ010524780.1:0-10512 GCA_028565935.1 Goniobranchus fidelis
CTTGGAATGGGCCTGAAATTGGAAGAGGGTTCTTTTTTTTTTCTTTTTTTTTTTTTTTAACTTAATTTTGTTTAATCAGCTGCCAGAAATAAAGAGGTCCTCAAAACTGTTTTATAGTATAAAGGTGATTGAAAGGGATGTAATTCCTGTAAAAAAAATATTTGTCCAGGGGGTCAGCAGTCTGACCATTGTAGTCATGCATGACTGGTCTTTCTTTCCATGTGAATACCACATTTTAGTTATGTACATGAATATGATATATTGTATTGTTGACTAACTTTGAATGTTTTTCACATTTTAACTTTTAACACAGATTAGGTTTCTGTCCTTGCCATGAGCTCTTTTTGTACACTCTTTCTTGGCCTCTGTGTGTTTTGATCCCCTCACATAGTAGAATTCCTCTCTGTTTCAATCTTGAAACACATCATTTGTCATGTGCTGTTTGTAATGATAGTTCCTCTTTTGAATGTGACTTCATCCCCTCAATCAACACTTAGAGAACTTCAACTCATCATTCCTTATGTGTGTGATGGGCTTATATCTACAAACGTTACACCAAATTCTAATTATTAATTTCAAATCTTTGGTACTAATAGGCATCTGATGTTGACAAATGTTGTCAAGTTTTTTTTGTAATGGATTAGATTATCAAGAGTCAATGATTTTACTAAGTGATAAAGTTGTCGTAAAATGTGTAAGCAAACAAAGGATACTCTTAAACTGACTTTGTACAATATGATTAGGTCAGTTTTTATGCTTTTTTTTTGTTGTTGTTAATTGGAATATTGAACCTGAAAAGGTTATCTCTACTCTAATCTTTGTTTCTGATTCATCAACTAGTGAAAGAAATAGTTTTCATGTTTCTTTTGCTCATTATCATTTATAAGATGGCATAGACCTCGTATACAAAGTCAAAGAAACAATGTAACAGTAATTTGAAAGAGTTAAGTGGTTCCCTGAAGAAATAAAATCATGAATGAGATATATCCAAAGAAATATTTATTTCCGTTTCCTGATACTAATTGAAAGTGATTCAATATAGGTGATTTTTTTTAGTGACAATGAGTCACATGACTCTGTGTAACTGAATGTTTGTAAATGCACACAGTCCTATACAGGCTGTAGGTGTGGTGAAGACATCCCAAAACTTTTTCATTCAATTGGGAATTCATTTGAAGCCTGTATTGTGTCAAATGGTGATCATATTCTGATCTCTGATGACTAATGTCATTTCAGTAGATTGTGAACATCATTTTTCTGCATTATTTGAGACTTGATGACATTTTAACGATTAAATTGGTGATTTTTGTCTACCAACAACCCTTGAAGCCAACAGATTCGTGGTATTTAGTTTTTCTAAGTACATTGCATTAAGGTTAAAAGAATTTAGTCAATCACGATATTGTGCTATTAAGTGCACATTGTGGTATTTTTGTCGCCTGGTATCTGTATCTGGGATATAAAGGGAAGAGAGAGGATTCGATGCAATGTGACATTCTTCTCTTTAGCTCAGTAGGATGTATAAGGGACCTAGTATTTGTTATGTCAGGGATAAAAGTGAAAGAGAGGCTTTCAGTAAGGTTCCCAAGATTGATGCAGTATGACATTTCATACTACAGAAAAATACCCCAAAAGTTCAGACTAGAGAATTCCTTTTCCTTTTAATTCTACTCTTTGGTGTGTCAAATTTTTTTGTCTAAGAATGCTGAATTTGGATGTTGCATCTGTGACGATTTTCTGGAACAAAGTTCATTGCTCTGTGTGCATTCTTCATTTGTAGACATTTTCTGTTGGCTCTTAATGTGTGTTTCTCACATTGTCTTGACACTCTTCCATGATCTTTTTCCCTCCAAAGCTTTTCTATTCATTCCATCATGTTTCTTTAACTCACTGAGAATGATAATAGCATAAAATTTAGAAGGGGAACATGTCTGATCGTTAAGAAGCCACCATACATATCACATGTGTGAAACAAATCACTCTGCTTATGTTTGAACAAAAAGAGGCAGTGGCACAGAGCTGAATTTATGTAATTCTTTCACTGCTGCTGTAGTCTCTTTGTAATTTCTGGAGTGCTTGTTTCAATTTTCTGTGATTGAACTATTAATAATCATATTTATTTAGGTACATCAAAGATATTTATCATGTATATTATTGTTAAAAGCTAATTTTGGTGAGCAATTAAGAACCGGAGAGAAGGAAAACAACAAACCCAACAACAACAAACACCCCTATTCCCACACATACACACCTAATTGCTAGGTTTTTACTGTCTATGAATTTAAAAATAAACCATTTATGGAAAGGGATGATGATGGCCACACAGGTTGATGGCCACTGGCTTATTGAGTTAGTGTGACTTGTTTATTTCACTAACTTATATCTTGGTAGGGACTAAACCTACTCCATACTTACCAGTACTAACCCTTCAACTACAAAGAGTGCAATGACCCGAATACAAGAAAATGGTTTTATTGGCTTTGGTGTTTGTGTTTGAACCCTTGAAACTTTGAAGTTTTGGGATTTTGCATTTTGAGCTTTTTCATTCTTCTCCATACCTCTTCGTTTCCATTCAATGTTATTTACTTTAGAGATTAATTTCTTCAATCTCGCTTTTTTAACCAGACATTTACTTAAGATCAATTTAATGAACAATTGAACGAAATTTCAAAACATTTTGTCATATATTTTTTATTCGTCATTAGAAATATTAATTTCATACAAAAAGGGAGCATTTTTAATTTTGATGTCACAATTCACTATTCCTTCCTCTCTGCTTTTGCATCTTTTTTTTAAGGATAAACATAAAATTAAAAAAAAAACAACAGTTGTTTAAACAGACATTTACTTCAGAGCAAGTTACTTAAGTAGCGAATATAAACAGGATTGAAGAAGATTGAATATCCCCTCTTTTTAAAAATTCTTCTTGCTTTATGTGTTACTATCTGCTTGCCTTGCTTTGTTTTGCATTGCTAGATTTAAACAGCTTTAATTGTTCTCACTAATATTCAGTAATTGGATTTTGTATTATCCCAACTAATGGGTTGTTACATTGGATTTTTCCTCATTTCTGAGCTACCTGACCACCTTAAATTTGTCACTCCAGATATCCTGTAATATAATAAATTTTTGCCCATGATTTAAAACCTTTTGTATAAGATGGGGTGACCATAGGTGTTATATAGTGTGGCAGAGAGACGACTTGAACACAGGATCTAGCAACTTTCAGGTCATATCAAAGAAAAATTGATGCTTGAAATGAAATGAATTTTCTTTGTTCAATTGTAATTGCTCCAGATGTATCCAAGAGTATTATATTCCAATTGTGTTTGCAAAGTGATGTACATTTGAAACTGTTTCCTTTTAGAAGCAATGCTTCTTTGCATCTGAATTTATTTTAATTTGAGGAATTATATGATCTTTAAGATTTAGTGTTTGAATTGTCACTGTCTGCTTAGGTCTTGACAAATTATCTTGACAAATTATTTACAAGTGATGCTGCTTTGTACAGATGCATCTCCACATGACAAGACACCAACACTGATTTAGAATGACTCCTAGAATGGGAACCCCTCTAGATAATAGATGTATTATCCTCAACATGAGAAACAGAAAGTCATCAATAACATGAATACAAACTTAAAGATAAAAATTGCGGCACATGAATGCAAAATGTTTAGAGGGCTTAATCACACACAGCTTTAAATGGATTTCCAAACAATCATCACTTTTTTTTTTATTTTTCAAGGCTAATCCTTTTGAATACCTGGTAGCCTTGAAAATGTAATATTAATAGCTGTAGTTGAAAAAAAAAAAAAGGTATAAAAAGTATCATAGGGGTATGTACAGTCCATCACCAAACTCCACAAATGCACTGAATTTTTCTTTTGTTTTCTTGTAAAAAGCTTTGTCAGTTGTGTTTATTGTCACTTTTCGGTTTACTTCATATTAAAATGGAAAATATTCAATAAATTGCATAAAAAGAAGGAAATAGATGTTTTGTAAGACAGGCTAAGCCAGCGGTATTCAACCTTTGCTCTTCTGCGACCCTTAAGCCAAAAACTTCATCATTCTTCCTTCGGCTCCTTTGCTTAGTTTTAGGCTTCGGGAAAGGTACAAGGGTAAGGGCTACTACTTACGTTCCCCCGGATACGAGTTGAAAACTACTGGGCTTAGCAATGCTGTGCTTCACTAAATAGCTGAGCTAAAGCAAGGTGAAAGAATGATGGTGGAGTTTCCTCCAGAAATAAATATGATAAGAATAAGGTGATACGAAAATTCAGTTAACGTTCAGACTTCTCAAGGAAGTAACTGAAACTGGATCTGGTAAAAGGATCGCCTTGAAGTGGAAATCAGGGAATTGGATGAATCTCATTAACCCACCTGTTTGTCACTCTTTTGGAGATTTGATGCCAGTTACTCTGTTCGTACACTGACTTAGATATCAAACCATTGCAAATCATTGTACCTGAGGTAGAAGTAGTAAAATATGCCCATCTTTGTTTTAAACTAGGTTCATTTTGACCTCTTCCCTAGTTATTTGTTCTCAAGGTTGATTCATCCCCTCACCCCTACTTCAAGATGTTAGTGTTAGCTTCTCATGCACTGCTTTTAATTGCCTATATTAAATGTCGCTTGTGTTGGTGTCTTGTGTATTCTTTGTATAATGCTTCTGATCAGTTTGATGTCTGCTTTTGAAAATATTTTAAATAGGGATAAAAATCCAAAAACAACCCAACAAACAGAACAAAGAAAAAAAAAATCATCCTAGAACTAGTTCTTCATTGATCTTTATCTTTCCTTACCTTAGCGAATGCATAGAATTTATACGTTTTTATACATTCTGACATTGAATTTTTTGAAATTTCAAGGTGGAATTTTTTTTGTAGGAAAATGACTGAGATTTTTGAATATGTACATGTTTTATCATTTCACTCTGCATTTATTTGTGTAGGTGTGTGCGTGTGTGTGTGTGTGTTTTGGGGGGGTGTCTTCTCGTCATTTGTGACATTTCGACGCCTTTGCAATGAAATGAAACAATCCTTAAAACTGAAACATGCATGAAAACTATCTAGTCGTGAACTATTGCAAGAGTTATTTTATATTGCAAATTTCTAAAATCACATTTTCTATAAAAATGCTTAATTGAAAATCTCTCTCTCTATTTTCTATATTGTATTCCAATTTTTATGAGGATTATCATATCAAAATAGTAATTAAATATAGTGAATCAGTTCAGCAATCAGTATTTCAATAATTTCAGAGCCTCACGATAAAACAACATTGATAAGTCTTGGGCTTCTTCAGAGAATAGACAATAAAAGTATTAATCTGATTATTCTGACTCCAATTCATCTTTTCCTCTTTTCTTTTGAAGCTGAAAGTGTTTGCCGTCTTGAGCACTGAGATGACATTTGCAGTCGACTGAGCCCTAAAACCTCAAATAAATACATAAATAGTTCGTAGTATTTGTTTCTCCCTTAGTGCGAGTTCCGAGGACCTCAAACGAGAGGTGAAAGAATAATCCTACTTCCAGTACTCCCCATGCGTACTCTAAGAGTAAGAAGCAGCTAAGGGTTGAGTGAGAGCTTCTTCTCTTGTCATTCTTATGTCAGGAGCTCTTTTATGTCCTCAGAGGGGAGAGTTGTGCCGGGAGAGGAAAGGAGGCATTTTTCAGTGCTATCCCCATTTGTGTCCATTGTTTAACTTATTGCTATTGGGGTCACTTGATATCTAAATGGACGGAATACCTTTGCAACAGAGAGCGATTGGCGATAGATAATCCTATCTGGTTATCCCAGTGCACAGGTTGGGACTTGGTTACCATTTTTAATTAATTGTGGTTTTTTTTTTGTTGGGGGGGGAGGGGGTCTGTAAATTATATCTCCATGCACCTTTAGATACTTTATATTTTTGCACATCATGCTCATTGTATACTGTAAATGCCTTTTTCTCTTTTTGGCGACTGGGCCTACTTATCATCATCTGAAGATCTTTTCTACTGCTTCCAATCTCTATCTTACTTTTAACTGGCCTTTAAGTCTCACTTTTTCCGTGGGTCACTGAGATAACCTTAGAAATGGAAAAGAGACCTAGGACACCTGATAAACAAATAGGAATCATTTCTCTCTTCCTAGGCCAACAAGGTTACGCAGGATATCCAGGTGGTAATTGGCAAGCCCCTTACCCGTCCTACCCAGGAGCGAGTTATCCAATGCCACAGATGCCAACGGGCTACAACCCCTTCAACCCGTACGGAGGTTACCCGCAGCAACCCCAGCCAGGATACCCTGGAATGCAACAACCGCAGCAAGGTTACCCAGGCCAGCAACCGCCACAGGGCTACCCCTATCCTTCATACCCTCCTCAGGGTGGTACCCCTTACCCTAGTCAGCAATATCGTTGATCTTTAGGTTCAAAGAAGAATTTGTATTTTTCACCCCTTTTTATGTTAAGTTAGGGAATATTTTTTTTTTTCTTATTTAGTATGCTTCGTTGCGTTTTGTTTTAAGTTTTTCTCTCGTCTTGCATTGACTTATTGGATTCCCTTGCTACTGTTTTGAATAATTATTCCTGTTTTGCTAGTCACAGCTGTGTAAGGTTATGATTTCAGGCTTGGCTAAATAGACTCCATTCAGTATCCTGAAGGATGTTCATTGTCAGTTATTTCAAAACGACATCTGCAAGGGGCTGATAAGGAGCAACTCAATTCATTACCTTTTTGTCTGCATCTAAACGCAGGCCGCCCAAGTCTCCCCAGATTTTGAGGATTCTCCCCAGTTTTGGGTCCTCCCCTTTCCTACCCATGTTCCTTTCAAATCTCCCTCTTTTTTGAAATAGTTTCTTAGCTGCTGTTTGCACCAGTTTAGTTCAGTCCTCTTCTAATATTTTGTCAGTTTGTGTTTGATTTGAGATTTTTCTCTCTCTGCATAAGCCAAATACAAAATTAACCTAAATGTTTACAACCCTAAACCCCTCAAGTAACCTGTAACGGTCCAGTTGTAGTAACACCATGCGTACTATTGTCAAATTTACTGGTATAATGTTCATTATTTATTGTCTAGATGTTAAAATCTCCTCAGATTTTTTTTTTTTTACAGATATCCAGATTTCAAATCTCCCCACATCCGAAAATAAAAGGTTTATAGGTCTGTCTGAACGTCTCGTTTGTCTCAATGTTGATTTAAGGAGTGACTTACTTGATTAGTGGAGCTCCTGTCTTTCTTTGTGTATTATTCTCCAGTTTCCTGCCATTCATGGTCTTCTGGTAAGCCCATTTGAGAAAGATCAAAATTTCTAGGTGTTAATCAACTGTATCCTAATTTATGGGTAAATGTTTGAAGATTGATTCCTATCTTACTCTTATTCTCATTCATCTTCTTCTTCTTATTATTATTATTATTACAGTGGAACACGGTTAAACCGAAATGTTTGGGACCGAAGAAATCATTTCGATTTAAACATATTTTGGTTTATCCATTTTTAACGGGAAGTAACAAGATTCAACCCACTTGTAGGCCTATGGTAGGTGTGTGTGTGTGTGTGTGAGACCTCATGACCTGATGCATCCTACCTTGCCTTGAAACAAGCCAACATCACCCAAGATCACCCCGCCTCTCTCTCTCTCTCTCTCTCTCACTCTCAAGGCTTAGGCCCTAGGGGGCCTAGCCGGAGACATAGAGAATTAGGCCTAGCCTAGTTTTTACAAGCGTATGACAACAGCAGTGCTCTGCATCATTAGCGCATCCCTTCTCTCTGACTCTCTCTCTTCCTCCGTCATCAGTCTCTCCTCGCGACAGTCACAGCGATCGTCGGAGATTGCAACTTAGGCCTATGGACTGGACCTACTAGGCCAACACTAACCTGGCAATAGACCAGAATGGACTGTGAGTATGTGTTTGTGTATGCATGTGTGTGCACTGGTATGTGTATTGAGTGAATAGAGTGGGGAAAGGTGTAACAACTGTTTCGGGCTGTCCAATTCTATAACTTCACGTCACATTATTCTTCTAATTCTAGGTTTGGGTTTTCAGCTTAGCCGTGTTGCGGGTAAATTCATTTCGGTTTACCCGTAAGTCCCGTAACAAAGACTGATAGAGGAAAAAAACGGGACTCTAGCCTTATTTCGGTTTAGCACTAGTTTTGGTTTACGCGTGTTCGGTTTAAGCGTGTTCCACTGTAATTTTGTTTTCTTGTTCCTTTCACATCAGATCTATTCAAAGCATACTTTTTTGGGGGGAAGCCATTGATATGGAGGAAAGTCAATGACAGGATACCAAGAGAAAAAATGAGAGCATTGTGTGATGAGTAAGACTTGGAAGAGAGATTGATGCATGAATTGTATGAAGGTATTTTGACAGCAACCCAATGCACAATAGGATTGAATGATGATTTTGAGGTGATTGAGAGGCTACACAAAGGATCAGTTCTTGACCTCTTCTTGTGTGCAATGATGACGAATAAGTTGTCTAAGGAAATTAGACAAGAATGGATAATGATGTTTGCTGATAACAGTGATTTGTGGTGATTCTATGCAGCGAAAGGAAGTGAACTTGTCAGTAAGTATACTGTTCAAAAAAGAAACGCAACACAATTTAAACGGCCATCATGGTGTCTATGATGTGCATTGAACTATTGTCAAACCAATCGGCAGACTGAAACACTGTTCAGCCTCAACTGTAATCAAACATTTCTGTAAACCTCATATCAATTTGGCACTGATGGGAGGGATATTGAGCTTTCGATAATTCCTTAAAGAAAACAACCATTTTATCAAATATCCTGTGCGTATTATAATTCGCTGCCTGGAAATAATACAGTCGTAAGTGCAAAATATTTCATGTTTAGTTATTTATATCACTGGAATCGTCAGAACGAGACGTACCTGATGGCAATGGACTTTTAAAGGTGTCGATACAATTTAAAATCTTATTCACACTGAAATACACGTCGTATCTTAGAAGGAAATGCATTTACTTGGAATTAATACAGTCTTATGTTAAGTTACGCCAAAAGCATTGAGATGATTGAATTTTATCTGTAATTTCCATAGTCATAAGTGCACATACGACTCTATTATCTTGAAAATCAGGCAATATTCATTATGGAACTTCAGTTAATAGAGTCATAAGTGTAGTTACGACTGTAGTACTCCCAGAATTGTAACATATTATTTCCAGATTAATTTGGTACAGAAGTCGAATCTTCATTTCCGACTTTATTATTTCCAGTTTTAGGATGGATTTGTAAGTAATAATTTTTACTGAAAAAGTAGGCCAAAAGCAGGAGAAGACAAACAGACATTTAATGAAAATGTATTCAATCATGGAGGTACCGGCATTAGAAATAGTAAAGATTTACCTCTATTCTTAGTTCTTAACAGACAGCATAAATTATTATAGGACTATTGACATGTTATGTAGTTACTTAGATCCAAATACATATTGATCTGTATAAAGTGAATTATACCTTTCAAACATGTCTCTCACAGTTTTAATATAAATGAGACTTGGGAATGTCTTTGAATCTGTAAGCTGTTGAATCACTTGAGGATGATCTGGTCCGACTTCCAGCCAAATGTTGCTTTTAAGGGGGGGAAAAAATGAAGGAAATAGTTAATTTACAAAACGTATGTTTATAAATATTCATAAAGCCCTTCAGTTCTTTAGTTAGTTCATTTAGTAAATTCTCCTTTCTTTTATATAATATGATTTTTTTTTTTTGGCCTAAGTTCTGTACCTCATTTTCCTGCTCATTCCTGCTTCTTATTCATCTCATCCAGCCCCTCGCAGGGCTAGGACACCATTTATACTTCTTCCAGTCCTTCTAATGATTGCTGCTTTGAAATTTCTAATTTGCTCACCTTCTGCTGAATTTTTTCACCTTCAATGGTTTTCATGTAATAATATACATGACTAGTCATAAAAAAGCAAAACAAATTTTCACCAGCCATCTGCAGAAATAAATTTGTATAAATACAGTTTCTTCTCAAAAACAATAGCTGACTGGAATGCACTCCCATCTTCAATCCAGGGAATAGAGAATACACATAAATTTAACGGAGCACTCGCCTTGCATACTAAATCCAAGGAGGCAAAATATTTGCATTGATGGACATTTGATGTCTTTTGCATCTTACCAATTCGAATTTGACAAAAAATTTGAATATATTGTGTTAAAACTCATTTATCCAAATCACACAAAATAAAATGAAATATGACTCAAAATAGGGAGCATTCTTAACAGTTTTAAAGTTTGAGTTTGTGAATATTTTGTGGCTTTTGTACACTTGACCACATAAGATGATATTCTGTGGGAAAAATTAATAAGTGGGATGTAAGTATTTGTAGGGCAAACCAGAATCTTAAGCAGATGATGAAGGGATGGAGGAGACAGAGGATACCTTTTGGAAGAAAAATCTATGTATAATGAATATGACACTTTTCAAACATCTCTGTAAAAATGAACAGAGCCAATGCTAATCATACCAATTTAAATCTAATAGCCATATGG
>JAOWAZ010524891.1:0-10509 GCA_028565935.1 Goniobranchus fidelis
GCTGATGTAAGTATCAGTTCACACCGGACGTGACGATACAACTACAGTGCCGAACAAACGTAACGAGAACAAAATAGAGGTTAAATTTACCATGTTGTTATCGTAACAGTATATATCAATTGTTCAGAGAAATATCCAATATTCATTTCTTTGTTTAGTATTTTAGGGTTATTTTCGACTACAAACTCATCTCGACACCCAGAATATCCAATACATCTTGTAGTTACAATGAGACCAAAGAGCAAAAAAATCTCACATTCTTCCAACATCATCACACAATTGCCCCGTATTTTGATTTGCTTACCATCTCCATCATGTCAAGATGTCGTGACCTTAAAGCTATAAAATGTAAAATGTAGGAAAATTATTTGTAAAACTATCTGTGTATCACCAAATAGTAACTCTCTAGAGAGTTAACAGTAATTATCTTACCAAAATAAAAACCAGAATTAAATTTAAAAACACAGAACTGAAGTAAAATCATCTCAATTAAAAACATTCAAGACCAACTCTCTATTATAAATGTCAAAATCACTCTTCAGATTTGTCTGCAACTTACAAAACAAGCAAATGTTTTTTTAATAAAGGTTGATTACTATTGTAGATTGATATTGATGAAATTGAAGATATTGCATGAAGATAACAAAGAGAAAATGTTCAATCTTCTTATTTGACAATTGCAATTCAAAAGTGGCAGGTAAAAAAATCTGATCTGACTGATATGAGGCTTTAATGGATTCACGGATTCACAGTCAAGCTGCATAAGTAAGTAATGCCTCTTTCTTTTTAAAAGAAAAAAGGAATGTTAAAAAATCCCCAAACCGACAAGCTTTGTGTAATGATATACTATTTGTTCATTTAACCAGCACACGGAAAAACCATTATAAGATCTGATCTTGTCTAAACAGCTCAGAAGGTAAAATGTGTTTAAATGAAAGAGGAGAGGATCATATTTCAAATGACATTTGGCAATTATGCCTTGTGTAAAGACATTACAAACATAAAAAAGTTTGCAACAGAACCCCTAGAACATCTGAAAGCAAGATAAAAAATTCAACTGTGAGCCCCGTACTTGAATAAAAAGGGACATGAATGAAATATACCACCATGCTTAGGTAAAACTTTTTTGTAAAAAGTCACGAGGATTATCTAGATTTTTTTTACTAATCAAACACAAAAAGGCAAAATCCAAACTAGGAAACATCTGATAGATAACGTAATTGAAGCTGCTGTTTGGGAGAAAACTTTCCAGATTGGCCCAAACTGTCTCAGAAATCAATTTACCAGAATTTCTGGCCCCATTCCAGCAATCTTTCACCCATGTAGTACAGAGATACAAGTCATGAACCACAGCCAATCTCCTCTTCTTTCATCACAATGGATTTTCTGTCCATACCTTTATAAGTTCACTTCATCCTCATCCTATGCCACAAAGCCATCAACCTTCCCTTATTCCAGCCACATTCCTTCTTTGTCTTCATCAAATTGTCTTTGGATTTCTGTCATCAGC
Source organism: Goniobranchus fidelis (assembly GCA_028565935.1). Classification (NCBI taxonomy): domain Eukaryota; kingdom Metazoa; phylum Mollusca; class Gastropoda; order Nudibranchia; family Chromodorididae; genus Goniobranchus; species Goniobranchus fidelis. The sequence continues at coordinate 1,511 of JAOWAZ010524891.1, forward strand.
ATTCATTTCATCTCTCCTCTTAACATGCTCAAACAAACTCAATCTAGACTAACTCACTTTGTCACTTAGCCTTGCACTTATTAACTGATATTCATTCCTGAGCTCAAGTGATGTCATTAAACACACTGAGAAATGCTGCATTATTTCAACCACCTTAAGCCACATTTCCTGCTGATTCGTTAGAATTATGATCGCAAAGTCATAGATCATTTCTCTACGGGTTACAACTTCTCTTTCAATTTTGCAGGCATCTTTTCATCACATAATGTCTGATATCCATCTACTCCATCTTCCATGAAACATTTCCACAGCATCTCCATCTAACCTTCATTTCTCTTTTCTAACAAAATATGCCAATGTCGCACCAAATTCATCTTGATCTATTCCTTACAGTGTCATAATTATTGATCCCCTGCCATACACCTGACAAATCTCCAAAATTGAAATAAAATAACTGCTCTTGAGTATTTAAAAGGAGAAAGGGATGCAGGGTAGGACGGGGACAAATGTAACAGGAAGGAAGAGCAGGACAGAGGCTAAAATAAAGCAAAAGGGTGCTACACCTTAATCACCTGACATGGCAGTCTTGGATACTGGCAGTACGCCTGAACTTTTTTCTCCATAGTTTATGGCTTGACACTATATTGTTTTCAAATACTCTTTCTGCAGACTTTACTCTTCCATTCTTTCATGCTATGACTGCTTTTCTTCATGCTCTGTAATTGTTGCAGATGTGTTCATCATCAGTTTTCTTTAAAATGGAGGTAAATACAGTGCATTATATATTTTTCTACTCTCCTGGAATAGTCTTACCTTACTAAGATTCTATTTACTAAATTTGTCAGGAAATCAAACAAAAACATTTACATTTGACAAATTTCTGGCCAAACTGCATTTCAATGTTTCCCCTTCGACACAGCCACCCTCACTTCCATTTCATTGAGTTTTTCCACATCTTCCATGTCATCATCCTTTGTTTCTCTTCTTCATCGTTCATGAATTCCTCAAAGTATCCTCTCGGCTCTCAACATCTGATCCCTTAATACTCTGACTTCATTACGTCCTTTTCATCACAATATTGCTATCAATTTGGTCAATTTGCACAGGCCTTTCTTATCTCCACTTCATGTCTTTTTCCCTACTCCGTGTATTCTCGTATACTTCCATTGTCTCTCTGACCATCTTACATCTTTCTCAACAGTTCTCCTAGTAACATTTCACAAGTCCTCCTCCCACCTTCAAGAAAAGCCATCTATGTGTAATAACATACATAGGTACACAGTTTTCCTGATTCAATTTTCACTGATAGTAAAGTATTTGAAATAATTACCATTGATGAAAGCTTGTTTATGGGATATTCTAGGGTGAACCTTAATTACTTAATGCTAAAATCCAATCAACTCTGTCCAAAGCAGCTGTCAGGGATCACACACCAAACCACTCATTCTGGACAGATTGGTAAAACAAAATTGCTACTTGCTTTGATTGTTTTGTTTCTGTTAACCTTTTAATTTTTGTTTCTGTTAACCCTTTTAATTTTTAATATAGACAGTCATTATCAATACCAGTCAACTTACATCTAGCATTTATTAAACAATGTCACCTTGAGCTCTCTTTCTTCATATGAGAGCTTCATAAGCTGTTCTAATCAGTGCTAAGTAGCGAGGACCATAGAATTCTAAACCAAAATAGTGGGAAGCATTTTGTGTACAATAGTCAACACATAACCATTTGCCTTGTGAAATATTATATTTCCATGAAAACTAAAAGTGTCTAGGTAGTTAGACACGGCAATGAGGTTTAATGTCAATTAATTTTGGTATTTTTGAATTGACACAGGGATACCAGTGCTTTAAATTGTTGCGGAAAAATTAACTTATAGTGGTAATGATTGGGAGCGACTCAAAAACTGAAACAAACAGTGAAAAACCAGAGTAACAAAGGATGGGAGTTGTTTGGTTGAAATCATACTGGATTAAAAACAACAATCGGCTGGCTGTCAATGTTTTTACTTATCTTAGGACTAAAAGTCTTATTACAAATTATTGGGCATTACCCAACAATGTGACAGCACAAGTAAAAGAAACACCGCAAGGAAGCGATAAGGTGAAGGTATTATTTAAGGCAGATTGGTATGTTCTTAACATAAAAACTGCAGTAAAATAAAACATTATATTGAAAAAAATTGTCTTTCTAATGAACATCATCTGGCCAGGAAAATGAACAAGAGAGCAGACAATTTTTTCAATATAAAAAAAAATTCAATGTACTTAAAACAATATTTAACCCATAAAAGGAAATGAAAATTAGTTTTCAGTCAAATATGTTGAGTAAAATAACACCAAACCTTCTAAATGAAGTAAGAGTTTTTGTTTCTCATAGATCATGTGGTCCTGAAAGACAAATGATGGAAACGCAAAAAAATTTAAAACTACAGAAACCAATATTTCGAAAATTCACTGAGTATTGTCCAGTGTGGTATAAGAATATAACTAGCAAAAGGTTAAAAAATCACAACATTTAAAAAATCGATGGACTAGGATTAAAATTACAGATGCCAAAGAAAAGACAAACTCAAAATGGAAGTCTTTATATCAAGAGGAGATTATTTTTATGGCAAAATTTATTTTCAGATGACATAACATGAAATAAGAGATTCAAAAATTGCATGCAGCTCATTAAAATCATGTAATAATTTAAAATATATTCCTCAAAGAATGTAAAAAAGCTTTAAGCATATAAAACTTTCAGAAATTAAATGAACAAGGAAACTTGTTTGTAGTAATGTCCACAACCATCTGCTCTGACAAAAATGATCAGCCACTTGCACATGTCTCAGGTCCCTATGATAGCTTTCTCAGCAAGGATATCCCCAAGGGATTAACGATTTTTTATGACCTTCCATGAACAATAAGTCTCAACAGCCAGACTACTGCTGATAGGATAAGCTGAAAACAAGACAAGCAGAAAAGAATGCAATAAAATTCAATGACCTAAAAGTAAAAGTTACAATAAATATGAATGAAGAGCTCTATCCAAATTGAAAAGAATGTAAAATGAAACAAATGATATTTACATTGAAAGCTAAAGAAGATTCTTAGCCTACGTTTAATACAAAATTACCACAGCAAAAAGTGTATCTCATCCTTTTCTCCCACACGATATACACAAATAATCAACAATTTCCACTGACGAAGTATCATTAGGCCGGTCCTAGCATGGCTCTGTAGCTCTGTAACTCGCCTGTCTTGCATGTGCGATTGCTGCGTGTTAGCCCAGCCCTACAATAGGATAGTGTCTGTATGGTCTGTTCTACCTAGTTATTTTTGTCATCATATGTGTTAGTTTTGGCCTTCCATCGTGGCTCTTTCTGTTTGCGGTATAAAAAAACAAAATGGACCTCTTTCATCCGCCTCTGAGATCTAGATCTACATGAACCTTGCATTTTCAGGTCAAAAGTAAATATCTATACTAAGTCAAGAGTCGAAATTAAGCTACTTAAGCTTAATTTACTTAATATCACTTACTTCTTGACAGTACTTGTTGGAAACACTGTGTACGGATAGTAAAAACAATCAAATTGAGCGTCTGAAATAATCTCTTCGAGACTTTTTTATGGCAGTGATGAATGGGCCATCTGACATGTCATGAAGTCAGCTAGCATGACATTAGTGTCACTCCTATAGCGTACATAGCAACACTGCTTTTCCTGAACAAAAATACCATGTTCGATAACACAGTACCAGTAAAGGCAAGGCAGTTCCAGAGCTAAAGAGCCATGCTAGGACTGGCCATAGTATTACATCTGCAAAGGCAATATTTCAATAATAGAACAGAGATGGTTGGCGATCTACAATTGGGGCCCTATGTGATGTCCAACTGCAATGGAAGGATGTAAGTAGATGAAGATGCTCATTATGAATATGAAAGAGAAAATAAAGTTTAAGTGGAAAGCCTACATTCAATCTAGTTGATGCAGCTCTCTGACCTTTCTCTGATGCAGCCTGTTCAAAGATAAGTCAACCTCCAGCCTTGAATGACATAAAGAGGAAGCCCCTTACACTGATGATATCCCCTTGTGCCAGGTATTCTCTGCATCTCCAATTCTGTCAATTTACAATCTGTAATGTATACGAAAAAGGAAAATCAACTCGGTTCCTTAGGTCATTTGCATCAAATATTATCATTTGTTCATTCTAATAAGGCTCTTTGCAACTCTGTTTGGTTATCTCAGTGCCCACGGCAAAAGTAACATGGCTGGTGTTGTAAAATAGTGTACAGAAGTAGCAGAAAAAGGTTTTCAGACAAGGAAAGGAAGTCGCTGAAGGGAAAAGATGCATTTAAAATAAACAAAAAGGCCCCTACTATGATAATAAAAGGTAACGTATTAATGCATGAATTATAAAAAAAAAACTTTTCATCTCACAAAAAAAAGCAAAAACTAATTAAAAATGACCATCAAACCCCAAACTGTTTAACATGAGATCACCCAGGTTGATTTTCTTCTGCTCTGTGTGTACAAGTACTCGGTCCATCTAGGTCGTCAAGTGTTTCCCCACAAAAATATTTTTAAAGTCATGTGATGCACAAAAATGCAAGATGGCCACTAGTATGCCTCATCTTCCATTCCAGCAACCAACATCAAAGGGAAATACAATGTTGGGACTTTGGTACGTCCTCTCTGTTGAAAAACCCAGAATGCACATGGGGATTATCCAAAGCAATGGCAAAGACAAGCGTATGTAACATTTATGATCATCAATCATTCATCAAAATTATGCTTAGTTCTTTCTAAACAGGTTTACTAATGCATGGTGATGTTGAAGAAAGTGACAATGTCTGAGACACTAGAAAAAGACTAGTCTGATGGTCTAGTAATAGAGTGTCCACCTCTGAGTCAGGGGGTCATACCCGAGATTTTAAAACTGGCAATTTAGCAACTGTCTTGCTTCAACCACTTGGAGCTCAGCTTTAAGAGAACAGTTCTTATACTGGCTGGCTCTGTGTCCTTATACTGTGACTGGATGAGTCATTCAAGTTGTGCTATACCTTATGTCTCATGTGCATAAACTAGTCAAATAGCACAACTACTGAGATGATCTACGATATTGAAAAGTGACGTTAAACCCACAAATAATTAAACTAACTCTGGAAAAAGACTGAGACCCGACTCCATCCCTGACTAAAGATGCCAGTTTTTCTATCCAGTTCTTGCCTTGCAGCATCATTACTGAAAACCAGCAAGAAGGGAAAGATTTGCACAACTTTTTTCCTGGAAAGAACATTTTTTAAAGTTAGAAAACAAGACAAGAATTGTAGTTGAACCTTGTCTCCTGCTTTGAAAAAATACTTAACTCGTCCTCACCTCACTGGTAAAAGTATACATTTGAAAAGACAAAATTACCTCATGATTTGTATTCAAATGGAGAAGAAATGCCAATTTTCAATGTACTTTTAGGCTCCAGGTTTATGTATGGTTTGTATCCAATGTTATATTCAAAGCTTTCATCTGACTCAATGCAGTTAAATACACTTCACTCACCTGAAGTATCAGAAAATCCATTAAATATATATCAACAAAAATGCTAATTTTTTCCCCCCATTCCCCACTTTGGTGTAAGGTTCTAATCTGTCAGGCTCAGCCCTTGTCAATCACAGCCAGTTCATTCAAATGTATAGAACGTTCCAAGAGAAGACACTGAAGTGGAAAGCCCCTTCCATGCAAGGAATGTACATGCAATTGCCACATTTGTCTGAAGTGCAACAAAATGACAATATAAGTTTTTTTGTTTATGAAGTGTTTGAGGACCCTTTCTAATCTATTCAAAAATGTAAACGACCAATTTTATGACATAAATGAACATTTACGTACATCAATGCCACAGCTTATTTCTAAAAAACAAACAAACAAAAAAACCAGATTTGTTGAACATATTGCTGAGCGATTTTTTTCTTTCATCAAGGATATGCCAAAAACACAGTGATTTAAAGCAATGATACAATCTATGTGAGCCAAATGATCCAAATTTGATTAGGGATTATGCCAGCTTCGGAAAAATTATACTTTTGACAACTTTTTTATGCTCCCAAACACTATCATGGGAAGTAGCATTTGAACGTCTAACCCTATTGAAGACCTCTTATGCAAATTAGGTCTGTAAAAAAACCCTTAATCACAGAAAAGTAAGATGAAAAAAAATCACTTTCTAGGCAAAATTCTACTATTCCTTCCTTTCTCTCTTCCAAATCTTCTTTCACAACTCTACTCCCTGAGCCTTAGGCTAGTTTGCATCAGGTAGGGCACCTGATATAAAAACCTTGCCACAAAACTATGTAACACATTGTGATAAGATACATTGTCATAGTGCCCTCCTCCATCACTCCTACCATTAACACACAAAACAAAGAGAAACAAAATAACAAACAAACAAAAAAAAAAAAAGAAATATGTAAGTAACACAGCAGAGATTAAAATTGATTTAGAAAAAAAAAATCAATACAAAAACTTTAAAAAAAACAAAATCTTGTAACTGAGCGGAAAGAGATGAAAGGGGCGACCTATGATCACTTTTTTTTCACAAGAAAATCACAAATGCTTCTTTTTTAAAAATTGTGAAAAAAAATTTTCAACACATTTTATATTTTATATATACCTTACAGCAACAATGAATAACAAATGAGAAAAGAGTTGATTACTTTTGACGAGTCCATCGGATGGGAGCTTTCTGTGGAAGGTTAAAGAGTTTCCAATCCATATTTCAGAGAGATATTTCCTCAAATTAGCACTGTAGTCAAAGTCTTCAAACTGGCTTCCTTGTGCCCTGGGTAATAAATGCTCCGCATCCAGCTCTGAATTAAATAATTCTTTTAAAAAAACATTAATAAAGATCCGTAATCATGTCACATGATCAACAGTGAATGTAGGTGTGTGAAGGAAGGACATTGCAATTGGTTATTAGATGAGTGACCACAACGGCCTGGCATTCTTTTGCAAGGTAGCTGGTCTACTGGTAGAAGTCTTGAGTCCACTGGCGGTGTGTTTTTGGTTCAGACCATTCCTAATACAGTAGTCTCCATGTAAGAGGCCGCCGTGTTAGAGACCATGTTGCTGTGTAACAGAATTTTTTATCTTTAAAAGTCACCTCTAAGAAGCCAGTCCCAAAGTTCACTGTCTGCATAAGTGGCTGCTTTCTTCTTTATCTGTCCAACGCCTCAAATGATATATTTATTTCAACATTTTCCAAAATCACTTCCTTGTAGAGTTAGATTATGAAACAACAGTCTGCGCCCCCATTAGCATGTGCACCTATTATAGTTTTCCAAATATCTTTGATGTCATTCACTGACAAATCACCGACCATAGGTTTAGTGGCGACTCTCTGCCTGCTGATATGATTGGTGACCAGCGTACCCATCTGAGTTTCCCATTCAATGACCCGGTGCTAAAACTAAAAGCCCAAGGAATTAGCATGTTCAAGTGTCAATTGTGATTACACATGATTATGCTGTACGCAGGAAGATCATAAGCACCCCCCCTTTGTTTTGTCTGCTTGCTTCCCTGTTAAAACTTTTGACTGAAATTGTTCTCATTTTTTAAAAAAAAAAGAAAAGGAAAAAAAAAAGAAACATCTGTACTTCTTTCTAGCCAATCAATGAGAATTGTCATTTGTTGTACCATTCCCTTTATTTAATAGTTTCACACACTCATGCAATGAAGGGTTTGATCTTTGATCATTTCTCGATCAAGCAATATTTTTAGTTACTCCTCTTTTCCTTTCTCTAAGAGGCTGTCCATTGAAGAGGCCATTTATTTGTCATCCTGGACCGGCCTCTTATGTGGAGACCACTGTACCTCACTCAATATTTCAGGAATGAATTAATCCCTTATCCCTTCATAGCCAGGGAGAACAGAGTGCTGTGCTATGGTGACCCACAAATGGATATTAATTCTATTGTGTGATGTATTATGTATGTATGATTATCTTTAAATTTTTGTGCTTTGTAATTTTTATTCTGTATTAACTGCATGCGCTATCTATACCTCGGCGAAGAATTTCTTAATTATTAAGATTTTAAAACAGCTTTTTCTTTTTCCTTTCTTCTCTAATATTAAATTAGATCATTTCAGCACACATTGGAAAAGTAAGGTGAAAGACTGGTTTATGAAGAGAACAGAAGTTGCAGAAATGGAGATGATGTACTGACAAAATATATTTCATCTATGTACTAAAACAAAACATACTTACAAAAGTGGCTATCAAATCCCACACTGTGCACTGGGATGAATCAGGTACAAAATTACTCAGTCCATTTAGATAGTCCATCTAGATAGAAAGCCACCCCAATCGTCAGCAACTCGGTGATTAGCACAACTTGACATATCTCAAATTTCAATTTCATTTCAAATTGGTAAGATGCAAAAGACATCAATTCTAATGTTTTTCCTCCTGAAATTCAGTGTGTAAAACAAGTGCTTTGTTGAATTTATAAGTATTTAATATTTCCTGGATTAAAGATGGGAGTGCATTCCAATCAGCTATCGCTTAAGGGAAGAAGCTGTAATGATACGAATTTTGTTTCCTAATGGCAGATGGAGACAAATTTGAAAATTGATGCTAGACCAAGCCTTTTCGGAAGCAATGTACTGTATAGAAAAATCCAAATGGGCTTCTTTTAATGAGTAAAATAACTTAGACAACTTTGAAGACCGTGTTCTATCAGTGTTTGGAAATTCTTTGAGAAATAAGTGTCCACTATGAGTTTTACAGTGCATTTTCTGCAAAGTGACTTATAAGAATCCCCACCAAACCTTGGGGCTGTAAGTGACAAACATGGTGAGCGCCTTCATCACGATAAAGACCTTAGCCAAGAGATATCAGGGGAGGTGGATGCCAACAGGACAGCAGACGATTGTTGGACCATAAAAAGGCACAATTTCCTATTGATACATACCAGAAGGTCCCAATATAGAACATTTCATATTGATTAGCAATTTACTT
>JAOWAZ010525002.1:0-15825 GCA_028565935.1 Goniobranchus fidelis
CAAACAAACTTGATATAAAGAATATGACAGAGCATGAAAACAAAACAAAACAAACATATCAGTTTTTAAATCATCAAACTCGGACAAGGAAAAAAAGTTATGAATGTTTTATTGAACTTATTTTGGATTTTGTGTAAAAACAGCAAACTCACCATTTCACAGCTTTACAAAAGTAAAAGTATCATTTTTAAAACATAATTGAGACAAAATTATAAAACTAATTTAGGGCAATTCCACGCAAAGGTAAAAAAAAAATTCTGACTCTACTCAAAGTGAAATATGACTTTCATACTGTGAACATTTCTAGCGAAAGCACAGCAAGCCAATTTTAGTAAAGGTACACATTGAACAGTTGAATAAGAAATTGAGATGAAATGGAATTTTTTTGCTACAGGTTATATGATGCTTTTTCAACAAAATCATTGAAGACATATCCCCATAGATTCATTGTAACCAAACCTAACACATCAGCTAATGCTTTTGAAATTGAATAGGAGAAGTACTATCCTGTTTCTTACTATGATAAGCTCTACATTGGGAGGACACTGAAAAGTTTGAAAACCAATTTACATGGCCAATCATGGATGACATAAAGAATAATGACAAGAAAGTTGTGTTGTATGGACGAGTACATCTTGTTAGTAACAACCTATTTACCTTTGAGAGAACATAACTGAATGTTTTTTGTTTTGGTCTTGGGCACATTTTCTGAGGGCATAACAGAAACATTATGTGGTACATACTAAGCTGGTATAAACTTCAGTTTGTAGAATCTTACTAAATGTCATTTGCATAATGCCGTTTCAATGTAATTTATGAATAAAAAAAATTTACCTGTTAACCTATATAATATATGACTGATTTATTTTTGTTCCAGTTCTATTTCTATTTAAAGGTTATTATTGAATACAACATTCAAATGTTATCTCTGTGCTCTTTTTGTCTCTTTGTACCTGAAATGAGCACTCACTTGGTCCTGTATGTTGTCCTCCATTCTTAACCCCCCAAATGTCTCTGAAATAATACATTTTGTTATGCTCTAGAGTTAAATGGCACATCTTAGATTCAGATTGCTTAGTTGTACAGATTACTGAAGCCCAACAACCATGGTACATATAATCATTGTTCAGTAAATAATGGTTTAGGAACCAAATTACATTATGGAATTTCTGTCAGTCCATGACAGATAGTCCATGACGCTTACATTGTTTAGTACTACATGAAATTCGTGAGGGATAAAATAATCAGCTGCAGTCATAAATTACATCAACTACCCATACAACTATGTAGTGCAAAACATTCTGTTTATTAGTTTTATTTTTGCAGGATTTTAAACTTGAACAAAGTTACCCAAGACCTTAGGTTGACCGAATGTCAGTCTGTGACGGGGCCTTTGGCAGATTATAGTTAAGAGGCTATTATTGAAAGAAGTTATACACATGGGTAAAATATTTCACAGAAATAGTGAATAGTCTTTGTGCTATGAGTCTTCACCGTCTTCACAATTTCAGTCCGTGATGCGTGGAATTGCCCTGTAACAACCCTGTGCATAGTGCATTTTCACATGAAGTAACATGGAATGTAAATATTTTATATAATGCACAAGAAAGAAAATTAGCATTCTTGGTATGAACAAGAAAATATGAGTGGCATTTACTGGCAAGCAAAGTTTAGTAAAATAGACATCTTGACTGACTTTAATTTTTCTTTTTCATAATCAATGTTCAACTATCTGTAAAAGTACCACTTTTAGAAATTTACCAATCATAGAAATTATAGGATGATCTCAAAGCCAAGGAAATCAAGCAGGTTGTTTAGAAGTAGGCCTATAGAGTATGTAAAAGTGTTTCAGGCTTTACGGAACAATAATGTACATGTTTTAAAAAATATGCTACAGGATCAAATAAATTCAAAATTTGGGGAAAGGGGAATAGCTAGGTTTTATTTACATCAGGAAAATTCTGAAATGTTTTTCCTTTTATTTTTTTTGTGAGAGAACAAAGAAATTTCTCATCTTAACGTAATTCTAAACCATGTATACATTAAAAAAAAAGATATATTATATATTACTCGAACTAAAACCAAAAAAAGAGCCAAATCTGATCCTTAATAATATCAATAGTAAACAGATCCTGTCAAAATTTGCTCACATCATTTACAAAGCATTTTCAATATTATATATGCCCTCCAAAATCAACACATAAAATATCTTCAGTATACTGCAAATATGAATACTTAACAATAAAATGTCCGAAATAGGAACAAAATAACTTTAAATGACATATCAGAAAAATTCTCAACTGTTCTGGAAGAAGAAACTGAGACAGTTAATAATGATAAAAGCAAAATGACAACTCAAATGACCATTTAAAATAGTAACATGAAGCAAGTAATAAAACAATTTCATTTTTTGTGCGATATTGGATTTTTGTTACCCACCGCGTTAACAGGATTTGTATTTCATCTTATTTATCAACTGATTAATTTGAAATTTGCACAATGTATGCAATTAAATTGTTCTAATACATCTTCCAAAGGATTTTGTAAATAAGATTATGTCTACAGAGAGATTACCTCTTAAAGTTGGGCGCTTTTTTGCGTTTTGATTTACCTTGATATAAAATATCAATGAATTGTGTACAATAAGATTTAGTGACAAACTTTAAATAAAAATGATGAAACATTCAACCCACTATATTAAACTGCACTTTGTACACACACACACAAAATTAACATGAAAATTGTATCATTGTATACTATACAGAATATAATGACAAAGACATATCACTCAACATATATATTATATTAATGCAGGAATGTTGTCAGATTCATGCCTTAATTAAAAATGAACTTCCTCATAGACAGACACATTTTATCAATTTTCAATGTATATTAGTATGTAAAGTAGTAATAAATGCATAAAAAAATGTATACATCCAGACAATTTGCAATGCACATTATTATGTAAAGTGATAAATGCATTAAAAATCATGAAATACAGTGGAGTCCGCAAGATAGATAGTAAAGATAAAGAAGGAAAAGGTTGGGTCTCATGAAAAAACTTGTTCATGTCACATCAAACAATAGCAATTTGACAGAGAACACAGGAATGGAAAAAAAATTAAAATGCCTATAAAACAGATATATGAAACATACTATAAATGGTTTAACTCCACATTGCAACACAGGCACGTTAAACATTTTGACTTTTGTTTTACATATTCAATTTTTTATCTTTGTTCAGTTCAGCACCTCTTTTACTGATATTTAAAGACTGATTGAAAAGCTTGACATATTGGAAAATACGAATAGTTGTGAACCTCTCAATAAAATGTTTTAAAAGGATAGGCATGTGTTCACATTCACTTAAAGAGTAAAATGAACTCAAATCATTTTCAGACATGAAATGTGAAATGATCACCTCTCTAGTCTTTATTAAAGGAATGCCCTTGCAAGTTACCTTCCGAAAATGTTTTTCCAAGTTTTCGGCAAGACATATTATATCAGGAATGACTTTATACAAGGATCCTTCTTTAAACTCTTTACAAACAGTAAAGGAAACATTAGAAGGTAAACTATGAGGCAAAAGGGAGCTTTCAAAACAAAGAGAGCAGATACCCAAACTATCAATACATCTAGACATTTTTCTGTAGATAGCTCCACTTACGTATTCTAGAACATCCTTGTCTTTTGCAGTCAAAATGTCACCCTTAGAATCAACATCCTGACATAAATTTTCTCTTTCTTCTTCATGTGGGAAATTAGAAAGCTCATCAACAGCGTCACTCATTTGAGAATGAAAAGAGGAATCAAATTGCAAATTGCTTGTTGTCACAAGCTGGCTTTCATTCTCAACCAAACAGTTTGTACCAGAAGCAGACAATGAAGAATCGATGAAGTCTGTCGTTGAAAAGCTGCAAGCAAGGCATCTAACAGCATTTAGATATTCAGATAAATGAGGATGGTCATTAAATCCATTAAAAGCTCTTATTCTGCAATGCATATTCTCAACATGGTCTTGATTGAACTTTCTTAGACATAAAAACTGCATTACTTTTTCTTTCACAAGAAGAGTCTGACAAAGATTTTTAAGGGAATTTAAAGTTAATAGCCAGCCCTGGTGACTAGGAAGTGATACAGATTTATTTTTCTTTCCAAGGAAAGACCAACTTTCAACAAAAGCTATAAAATCATCAAACATAACCAGCTGTTTAGGAAAATCATTTACATTAACTGCTCTTTTACTTAATGAGACAGACATTTTATTGGAATTAATAAAATCCCATAAATCATTAACAAGCTGCAAAAAGATAGCTGTGTCTAATGCCTCTTCTGGCAACATTTTCTTTTTAACCAGTTTTAATGGGAGCACTGGCTGTATTGGAAAAAAATGTGACTGGCTTAAGTTACTTTAATTTTTTTCCTTTGAGCAAGTTTAAAATTATTTTCTGACCATTTTGGAACTAGTTGAATGGGACTCTCAGAGTCCAGATCATAAATGGTTTTTGAATAGGAATATCTGGCTATTCTCTGGACACCAAGGTGACTAGAAATTACTTCTTTTGAAAATGAGTTATTTCTTAAATTCTTAATAAGGTGAGGGGGATCAGCTACAATTTTGATGTTATGACCCTCAAGATTAAAAACTGGCTGATGAGCATTAACTTTTAGATGCTTTACTATTTCCATAGTGAAGCCTCTTGATCCATGATTATGCTACACACTCCCACAGTCAGGCACAGCTTTAACTGCATTTTTTATGATAATGTCTAAAGAATTAGAATTTATGTTGTGACGACATGAGAAATATCCTAAAATTTGTTTCCATTTTAGGGTTATGCCTCTCACCATAACACCCTGGTTGGCAACCACGTGGTTCTCCTTAGCAGTCGCACAATGAGGCTTGACAAATCCAAAAATAGAGTTGTCAGACTGTCTGTAGGCAATGCCTTCCTCTATGGCCATACCATCTAAAGAGATTGTAACGATCTTTTCCTGGTGTGACAGACTTGCTGATCGTAGCTTGAGCATTTGTAATAACCGAGGACATAAATCCTCATCCCGAATTACATCTCGGAATTTTCTCTGCAGAGTCCTTGGATCGGACAAGGTGAATCCGGATGCCCGAAGAACTTTGTAAGCTCCAGAGCTTCACAAATACACAGACAAACACATGTTCATAGCGTCTTTTTACTTAGACCAGTTATTGACGTGTTTCGACTTACTCATAATTCCTGGGAACATCTGAGATATTCGACTGTAAATTGTCCAGAAAAGCCTGCTTGTGTTTCCCAACATACATGTATTTTCTGGCAGCAATCTCAATGTCAGCACATTTTTGTTTGGCTCTTTTCAGTTTTCTGGTTAATTGATACTTGTCCTGCTTTAGTTTCGCAATTTCCTTAAGAGCTTCATCCAGAGATGGGCCTCCTGCAGATTCAATTAAGACACGTTTAGGTGGAGGTTCAGGGTAAACTACATCATCCAATTTTCTTTTTGGACTCTGTTTAGGGTGCTAGTACTTGGACCTGCTCTGTCTAGATCTACATCTGAGTCAGTTGATGATGATGATGAAGGTTCGTTTGCAGGAGGAGCAACAAAATCCTCATCCTCGTTTGCTCTGATCTCATCTCTTGACTTTTGATCACAATCAGAGTCTGATTCAGATAAACTTGATTCAGATTCATCATTGTTAACAGGAGTAATTACATAAAATGAAGATTCTGATTTAGCTGTAGCCAATGAAAACATTTTTCGATTTATTCTATTGTTGTCAGGTATAATACTCACAATGTTAAAACCAACTTTACAACACATTTCAATAGGTTGCTCAGTTGATTTAAACAAAAAATCTGAATCCATCCTTTTTACTGGAAACATTCCCACAATTATTTTATTGTTACACATTATGGATGAAAGCATAAAGCACTGGATGGTATTAGCTAATGAATCATTGTCATTGCAAGCTTTTCCAATCAATTTTTCACCTCTGTTTTTATCCAGAATAAGATTACCAATCAAATATTTTGCTTTTAGAGCATTGACCTCCTTCATCACAAAAAGAAAAATCTAACAAGCCTTGATCACATGTAATGTTTTGACATAGCTGACGCAAATAGTGCACACTGGGTAGAATCGAAAATCTATCCCTAGCTTTGAGATAAGCCAAGGCAAAAGTGAAATATAAACAAAAGGCAAAAATTAGACACTGGGTTGAGTACCTTCTCCTGTTAATTGGAATTTGGGTCAAATTTAACTGTTCAATTAAAAAATTAAATACCGGGTAACAATTTGAAGTCTTCTTCAATAGAAGCACTAACAGCCTTAATAAGGTTAATGGCTGAAGAGAAAAGATAATTCTGGTCAAACACATTTTCAATAGAGCTATAATGAGATAAAGTATTTTCAAATTGGGTCCATTGTTCAAGCTTACCATTAGGTAAAATCCACTGAAGTTTTTCCTTGGTAGCAGCAACATTGTACTTCCAAATGTTCACCGAAAAGTCAGAGCTGACACACATATACTAAAAATGATTTTCGGCCCTAAAAAAAAGTACATGGTCCTGAAAGTTCACTTTGAACAAAGTAATCGCATTATCCGCAATGTTTTGGAAAAATCCACTGGAAGTTTTAAGAAAACATGCCACTTTAATTTTCAACGCACTGAATGATTCCAGTTTGTCGTCATCTAAATCTTTTTGAAACAGGACATCTTCCCATTCCTCATATCTCCTCCTCTTTGAATCAGGGGTCTCCTTTGATGGTCCTGGGGTTGAAAAAAGACAGGAGGGCAGATTCGGAAAAATGGAAGGAATGGCACTTTCTTTTAATGAAAACTTTTTTCGTGGGATTTTTATGTCTGGTTGGCCATCCTTTCCAGGCAGAAGTCAAATCGAATCACTAGGCATAGATCAAAATGCTTTTCGCATACTACAGGATGTTTTGTTACATTTAAATTTTGGCGCGGAATAGCTTTCTTCCACTTATCACAAAGTTCTGGGTCTGTAGGAAATTTAAAAGAATGAACATAATCCCTATTTAAATCACCTTGTCTCTCATAATTGGAGTCACATTTTGGCACTCAGCATTTATTCACCATGATAAGTTTAAAGGTATTTCCACCTTATTTGTACTAGTTCATATATCAGGTTATCTGATGAACACACTTACAGTTGAAATAGAGCTGCTACTTGCATGATCCCTCATCCAAATTGATGTGCTGAAAGATAAAAGAATCAAAAACACATAAGAGATTTGAAAAATTTTTTTATTAGGGGCCTATGTATAGTCATTGATAATTATAAAGGCCTATACTGGTACAGATATAATTGTTGGGTAGTCAATTATTAGGCTGTACTCGACATATTAACCCTCTAGTGCCCAAGCCCATTTTTCCTTTTGCTAAAATTATGAAACTTTCACAACAAATCAATGACCATCTTAAAAAGATGAAAATTCTTTGTTAGAACAATTTTGATGTTTAATTAGGTGGGGAAAAAATGTATCATATATGATACGTTGGGCATTATTAAAATGGGAAAAAACAAAGATGTATCAGATATGATACAATGTTCTGTTTATTGAACGGCATTTGTGTGAAAGGATAGGAAACAATTTCTCTCCTTATTTAGACACAGATGCACCTGACACTTTATGCACCTCACAAAGGAAAGTTTATGACATGTGATCACTTTGCAGCGACCCCTGGTGGTCCATTCTGGCAAGTGGTCAACTGAATCCAGACGAACTTCCCTCATTGGGCGATGTTCAGCAACAGTAGCTGAAGATTTCTGTAGAGGAGGGGGAGATGTATTTGATGGCCGTCCTGGAAGTCTTGCAACACCGACGAGGCAATGTGCAATTTTACTTTGAAAATCACTCAACTGCATTTCCTTTTCATTGAGGAGTTTGCAGTGTCTCCTGTACCCCAACCACGCAGTGACAACCGCCATATTGATTGAGTGATAGAAAATATAGAGGTACCAGCGTCTGGATTTTATTTGCCCTTTATAAAGGGCCGTGAGAGAATCCAAAAGATCTACTCCACCCATGTTTTTGTTGTATATTTCTACAATGGCTGGACACTCAACATCTATTTTTGCTTTTGCTTGTCTGTCATAACGTTTCACTGTTATTTTCGGCTCAACACCAGCGAAGGATGAAATAAGGTCGACTTTACGGTTGTCCATCCACCGAACTGCAACTGTATTTGAGGTCAAGTCAACCTTGCTGTCTATCGCACCCCGTTTTTCCTTTTTCATTGTCTTTTCATCTTTAAGTTTGCATCCTTTGAGACGATTTTCACGAACTGTGCCAGCATACCAGTGCCCTTTAGATTGCAATTGTTTGACCAGCTCCAAACTTGAAAATAGATTGTCTGCAAAGATCCTATGATTGATATGTTCCTCAAGATTTTTTGTCATGTCCATCACTACTTCACCTGTAGCACCAAGAGGAGTTTTCACTACTTTTTTCTGCAGTGCACCTTGATATATCTTGAAGTCATGGAGCATACCATCACTGCCCGCGCGAGCCCATAATTTAAAGCCCCATCTTTTTGGCTTGTTACGCATAAACTGCTTGATCTCAGATCGCCCTTTAAATCCCACCATAATTTCGTCTACACTTTGGTCTTGCACTGGTGTTAATTTTCCAAGATTGCCTCTAAGTGCATTTATCCAGGGCGATAGTTTCCAAACCTTGTCCTTCATCTTCACATCATCAGTAACATGGTCATTGTCAACAAAATGAAGATGTCGTGCTAGATTCTCAAACCTATTCCTTGACATCTCATTTGCCACGGGGGGATGTCGTGTTTCATGGGCCCAATAGGCTCTGACACAATGGCCTGTCATGAGTCCCATCCTCAAATATAAACCAATGAAAAGTTCTATTTCTTTTGGGGTTGTTTTTAATTCCATTCCACTTTTGGACATTGCATAGAGATTTGTCTGAATTTCTATATTTTCCAGCATGTTGTCAGTAATAAGATCTCGAAAGTATTGATATGGTGATTTCAAGCCTGTATCAGGAATTGTTTCTGGCTTGCCCTTGAAAGGTGTGTCAATGAGCTGAAATGGAACACCCTCCCACATGGGTTCATTCATCACTTGTATAAGAATCTCTTCGTCTATCTCCTCTGCTTCCTGTCTTCTTCTTGTCATTTTTTCCCTAATGACAGCCAGTGGCAAATCGTCATCATCGCTCTCTGGTGCTTTTCTCTTTCTTCTTGGTCCAGATGTTGCTTTGTCCTTGCTGGTAGAGGGCAGAGGTTCCCTTTCATCGACGTCATCTGAATCCGATTCAGACGAGTTTGGCAGATATTCATCATCTGATGTATCATATTCACTTTCATCAAGACCAACAAGGTCTAATATGTTGTCTATTTCATCAATTTCATTGTTGCTCTCCATTCTGGAACGATAGAACAGTAAACAAAAAACGTTGTAGATCTATAATAATATTAAAACCAATTAAAACAAAAATGGTATTAATATATATGCTACAAAATTAATATGTGACAAATTACCCGTCAATGCCCATTGTATCAAATTTGATACACACACCCCATTTCCGCAAATGCCCACTGTATCAAATATGATACACAAGGAAACGCTTCTTCCCAATGTATCATATATGATACACATAAGTTTCAAGGCATAATATACATAATAAAATTACAAAACACAAGAAAAGCCGCTGCAATTAGTAAGAATAGATCTAAAACATCACAATAAGATTCATCATTGCCATGGATTCA
This sequence comes from Goniobranchus fidelis, assembly GCA_028565935.1. Taxonomy (NCBI): domain Eukaryota; kingdom Metazoa; phylum Mollusca; class Gastropoda; order Nudibranchia; family Chromodorididae; genus Goniobranchus; species Goniobranchus fidelis. Next base: position 9,761 of record JAOWAZ010525002.1, read on the forward strand.
CTTACCTGACTTTGATGTTGATGGATTTAAGATAGATCTTCACTCAGAGATGTTGCACATGTGAGGAAACATAAACCGGAAGTTGGGTGCAAACTGAAAAACAGTTTCACTGAACAAAAGAGTCAGGTTTCAGGCAGTTATAAAGAGGAACAACTGATGTATAATTAGAACAGGAGAATTTAAGCATTGTTATATACCTTAGACCAATTCAAATGTTGATGATCATATATGATACGTTGGGCACTAGAGGGTTAATTTTTTACTTTCAAAACATGAAAAATGCCTTGCTTTTAAGTAGGGATTGTGTGCATGTATGTAAAATTTTGGTACATGTATTATAAAACACAGAAAATAATTTTTATTTCATTTATGTCATTCATGGTGCAAATTGTTTATGTTGTTGAATTTGTGTTTATGATGTGAATTCCAGAAATCATGCATTTCGTTTCCTCGATTTTCAAGTATTAAAAAAGTCACTGTCTCATGGTTTGCAGTTTTTATAACACATTTTACATATTGTTATGTATTTATCAGGGATGCCCTTTTTCTGGTTTTAACCGGATATCCGGCTATTTAAAAAATTCCAGCCATGGACATTTGTCTGGTTGAACCTCCAATTAGCTTGAAAAATTTTAGCCGAAACTATTTTCACTTTGTCACCTGGCCCTTCCTGCGTGTATGAAATCTAAATGAAAGGATATCTATTTCTTGGACCGGTACCCGTACTCATCCCGACTTAATCCTTTCAAAAATCCGTACATAACGTTTTTATTGCTCAAAATACTAAATCGATCCGTAGAAAGAATTGCGTTGAAGTAGAAAATAATAATAGTACATGTAATGATAATAATAGTCATTTATATAGCATGTTTCATCAAAAAGCTCAAGTCGTCTCACTGTATCGTGTTCCGAAGTTTTCTTGGTGGAAGGACAGACCTGTTGAAAATCCGAACACTTCCAACCGATTCCATGGCTCCGGCCCTTCCGGCATGATTAATTTTACATTTGTGCTTTATTTTCCATTCATCATACTCCTTTGTTCCACGCCGCTTTTCCCATTTCTTACACTGTCTACAAATGTTAGTGAGGATCTCTGCATCCAAACATTTTCCACTTTCTAATGAGATCGCTGTGACGACGCCATGATGGCTTGAGTGTCCTCTTCTCTGCCATGTCCCGTCAACACTCACCCCGGAGTTTGATACACCTTCACCATCCTCTTCAATGCCTTTCTTGATAAGTATCTCCTTCACCTCTTCAGCAGCAGCTTTCATGCTTCCCTCAGCAACAGTTTTGGATGCCTCACAAACCTTTTTCAAGGTAGATTGATAAGAAGAATGGTTTATTGCAGGTGGAGTGTTTACATGCTGACTGAAATGCTCCAGCGCGCTGTGGCCGCGGCCTATTGATCTAACAAATGTCGTCATTCGTAAGTTGATTTCTCTGTGCCCCTTCTTTTTGTCACCTTTTAGTCTAACTTCAGGGGAAGTTTTGAAACTATTGCTCCAATCACAATCACTTGAAGTACAGTGTACATCTACTTGAACACTGAAGCCGTCTCTCCGATCTGCATTCAGGTCGCACATCAGCGTATGTTCACCGCATGAATCACACCTCATATTGCTTGAAATAAAGCTACTGAGCACTGACATGTTCATTAGGACAAAGCAGTCTAAAGGGTCAGCAATATTAGAAGGCTCTGAGTCATCTACTTTGATTTTTTTAGCCGAACTACACATTTCTGAGGGCCCAGGATCGTCATTGTTTGGGTTATCGACAATAGGTAACTCACCAGCCTCGACTGGTTCAGCTCGCTTTTGAGTGTACTTGTTGCCACAAAACTTTCTTTTCTTACTTCTCCCTGCTTTCTGTTTGTTTCCCATAGCTAATTTACTCTATTTGTTTAATATATGGGTGGAAATATGATCAGTACGTTATGAAAACTAAGAAGAAACACAAAACTTTCACTGAACAAAATTTCGAAGTCAACAAACTTTTCCTCAATGGCTACAATTGCCTAAGCTATTGTGAGAGTGATTTCCCTTTGCAGTAACCTTCACCTTTCTTCTTTAAATAAAAGATTCGCATTTTTTCTGCTTAGTTGCAAGCAAATTAATTATAAAACACGGTATTTTGCTATTGTTTTTGTTGGTTGCCATGGTAAACAAATGCTACCCCAGGTGATTAAATGAGCTGTTTTATCCACTTAAGATGATAAAAAGGCCATAAAACCAATTGTTTTCCCTAGAGGAATGGTTATAGAGTGCTTTTAGGGCAAAAGTGGAAAAAACTGTAAACTGGTCGATTTTACCTTCTAAAAACCATCTATCTACCTTAACCGGAGTACCAACATAATCCAAATAAATCTGAATCATACAGATCAAGTAAATACATGTACTACTCTTATCAGTAGTCTGGGCCGGATTGCATGACAAGCTGCAAGGGGCTATCTGTGAGCTAAACCCTAACTTTAAGGTAAATTTGAATGGGATCCATAGCGTTTTAGCTGGCAGCTAACGATTTAGCTGACAGGTAACCTTAGTGGCTTGTCATGCAACCGGGCCCAGACTACTGATAAGAGTAGTACTTGTATTTACTAGATCTGTATGATTCAGATTTATTTGGATTATGTTGGTACTCCGGTTAACACATTTATTTTTTATTTTGTGCACAATAAAGATACATTAAAAATGTCAGAAATTAGACACACACACCATACAAATACTTGCATACACAAATGCACACACACACACATGCAATGGTCAAGTGTTCACTATGACCAATGTTTCTTGTTTCCAGCTGGCTGTACGTGCGATGGCTAGACCCTAATTCAACCACCATGCGCATTATAGCAGTATGGATTCTGATTGTTGCCTGGCAACTGTCTGAGCTCAATACATTTTTCCTCAAACATATTTTCTTTGTGCCACCATCACACATGCTCAATTTGATCAGGCTTCTGCTCATTTGCCTCATCTCTGCACCCACTGTAAGGTAAGCCTGTGCATCTCAACATTTATTATAGATAGAAAACTTATGCTTTTGTAGACTAACATGCCGAGCTCTCGTAATACACCTAGATTTGATGAACAAATTTGTTTTGGATCACTTTTTTTTCAGTTGGGGTCTTCATTTCATTTTTTAAGAAGGGATGGGACCTGAAACAAAATTCCATCCCTTACGTTAGATCTATTTGATTCATATACACGTGTGATGGACATGGTATGCTGTGTTGAAATATGCACTCAATCCTCTCAAATTTACCTGAATCTTCAAGAGAAATTATTGTTTTTGATGAAGACACGATAATCCCAAAATGGACTTTTTGGTTGAAAATTGACTTTCCAGGTCCCGCACCCTACCTTAACTTACTGACCCTGATCTATAAATATTAAGCTTAAGGCCGCTGCACATCTGCAGTTGAAATTGACTGGTCAACATGAAGCTGCTGAACTGTTGGTAGGAAGGAAGGTGTGGATGGGTACTTTCATGTGACACTGACAGTTTGGCTGAAATCAACTCATCATTTGCCATGTTAGATATTTTTGTGGCAGTGCTAACTGAAGGCGGCTTCCGTTTGACCTTTACTCAGACAGAAGAACAAATTGTTAACCTCTAATATCGCAATTATCACTCCGATCATTAAAATAAATATATTTTTGAACTCTGCATGTCAAAATTAACAAAGTCTACGCATACACTGCTCTTATTACCAAAATTTTTTTTTTTTATAGATTTAGTGCAATGAGTATGTTGTTTTGCCCGGTGACAATGTGTAGCAGCCTGAGGATTTTTCTTGTTTCAAGATGGCTTCGTGGTCACATTGATGAGTGATATTAACCAAACCTTAACCTTAGTAATATATACTATACATATATTTGAAAGATGTTTCTTTAACGTTGTATTTTAGGTAGCTCTTTAGTATTGTTAAAATTGGTTGATTTATCATGCAATAACAAATGCCTGGGGATGAAAGAGGAAGGGAGGGAGAAGGGAGAGAGGGGGTAAAGTTATCAGGGGTGGGACAATTTTGATTTTGTCTTTCTCCATTTGACTGGTTGAGTACAATATTTAGAATGTTTGGATAGGTTGTTGTTCGCTACTGACAAACCAAAAAATAAAACCAACAAATCTCCACATTCACAGACATTTGTATTTTCCTCCTTATGCTGTGATATATTTTAAAAGAATTTTTTCCTCTTAATGTCCTGCATAGTTCGATGAGATTTGCTATATGCTGGTTTTCATTATGTGCCTGTTATACAGGACAACGCTTTGAGCTTGCAATACTCGCAGTGTGTCGCCTGCGACGTGTGAAAGAAAAGAGTGCAAAACTTAAACTGCTGTAGCAGAAAACATAGAGACTGTGCACGTCTGAAAATTTTAAAGAAAAAGGATCGCTACCTCATTAAACGAAAGATATAATATTCCTTAACTTTGATTGTGGAAATTATGAGTAATTTAACATGATTAGTTATGTTTTAAAATAACTTCCATTCAGCTTGAAAAAATGCCTAACAAAAGATACGAAATAAAAAGACTAATACTGCAGTTAGAAGCACACAATTTACATTGTTTTATAGGGAAAAGACAGGTCTTAAAATGGTACTTGAATGAATATGCCAGTTTAATACGGTTAGAAGATACAGTGGTGCAAAGTCAGTGAAATTTGAGAATAATTTCCATTTCAAGTGGAGGGCAGACCAGCCCGGCTGTCTCACGCTTGACTAGGCCCTGACAGGTGATTTTTGGCCCACCACAAAGGGCTGAGAAGGCTCGGCTAGCTCGAAACTAAGTTGCAGGGTAAGGTACCGTTTTAACAGCCATGTCAGAGACTCCTTGTAGAGCGCTTTGGGTACATTAAATGGATATTGCACTATATAAAAGCTCCTTCTTTTTTTTTTAAGTGACTTTTATTCGCACTGTGATATGGTAATTTCTCACTGTCTTGTGTCTTTCTCCAGGCAATATTATGTGTATGTGACAGATACTCGTTGTAAAAGGGTTGGAACTCAATGTTGGATGTTTTGGTAAGTATTTTCAGAAATGTTTTTATAGATTCACTTTCGATCCTGGTGAACTTCATTTTGCTTATATAATCATGTCAGCATTGTGCAAAAGATAGGTTTACTTTTATAAGACAGTTAGTTCTATTGTTTCCTGTTTGGTTTCCTTGAGCATAGATCATCTACGCTCAGTTTTGTAGTTGGTTTTTGTTGTTTGTTTTTGTTTTTTGTTTTTTAATGAAGCATTTTTCTGTGTACTTAAAAATATGAGAAATGTAGAACATCTCTCCAAAATATTAAAAGTAGCAACAACAAATTTATTCAATTTTCAGAAATGGGAAAATGTGCATGAATCTTTAAATTTGATATTTTTGATATTCTATTATAAATATAAAAGACCTTCTGACTTACCTAATTGTTTTAACCATACAAGGTATGTTTGTATCTCAACAGTGCCATCCTTCTAACTGAAAGCATCATCTGCCTAAAATTTGGTGCCAAGATGTTCAGAGAGACAGTTGTCACTCATGTTATTACCTGGCTTTGTGTACAGGTATGGCCTATTAATGCAGTTATGACAGGCTACCTTGATGCATGCCACCACACCTTTCTTGTGGAGCTACATCCATAACGTAATACAATGCTAAAGATATTAGAAAGCCTAGATAAATCATTGAAATTGATCCCAAGCCATGTAATTAAAATAGAAATGGTAAGAACAGACAATTTTAACTCTTCTTTCTGTGTATTAATGGCTGATTAGTTTACTCTTTCTACTTGAAACTTTTTCATACATGGCTTTGAAAAGTGGTAATACCTTTTCAAACCGCTTGTAATGGAGATAATCTTTTTCTACACTGTCTAAACATCTTTGATTAATTTTTTTTTTGTGAAGAAATGATAATAAAGTTTAAGAAAATTCTAACAGGACCTTGTGCTGGTGTTCTTAATTTCGATTGACTCAAGGGTTGTGGTTCTGTATGATTTAGAATGTCTGACTTCACAGCCCCTTTCCATGTCTAGATGTAATCCTGTATAGGGCAATAATTGTGGTCACAC
>JAOWAZ010525003.1:0-10508 GCA_028565935.1 Goniobranchus fidelis
CTTACAAAGATTTACCACCTTCACTTCCTTTACACATTTTCTCTTATCACCTTCTCTCCCGGCTTGCACACACCCATGAACAAACTCTGCTGAGCTGGGTACTCGTGAGTATAAAAAAGAAATTTGATATATTGGGTAAGGATAGCCCTGTCCTTTTCGCACCTGGGCTCAGATAGCACAGGGCTATTCGCACATGGGTACGGATAGCACAGGGCTATTCGCACATAGGTGCGGATAGTGTCTGCCTTTAAAGAATGCACAATCAAGAACATTAAGTTTTGCATTGTTGTGAAAGCCAGAGGGTATGTCCTACCGCATTTAAAGCCTCATTATACGATTTCCGTCACATGATGGATTTGATAGATAGAGTGATGCAGCACTTCAAATTTACCACTCGATTGGTTATCATCTAGCAAGCATCACATTAATTTAACCAACAAGATGTCTCGACCAGGCAATGACTGGGAGAAGAAACTGATGATTATCGAAGAAATAGAATGGACCATAGGGAAACCTAATTTTACTGAGTTGCAAGGATTGCTGTATCAAGAAAACAGCTGTGAGAAAAGGCCAAGAAAGGGAATTTATCAAGCGGAAACGTCCATTTAAAGAGGAGGAGGTGGACTCTGCCTTCTTCCTTTGGTTCAAATCCAAGCTGTCAAAGAATGAAAGATTGAATTGGCCCACACTTAAGGAGGAAGCCATGGAATTTGCTAAGGAGATGGGGCATGAATTCGAGCCATCTGCCAGCTGGATTAGCCATTTCACTGCCAGATACAATCTGAAATTTAAAATTGAGCATGGCGAAAAACAAGCACTAGATGATGTGGCTGCTCATCATATTAAAGAGACGCAATTGCCCCATTTGGCTGACTGGATGTTTCACCTTATTGGAAGTTTTCGCTGCTTCCCAACGACAGTCCAATTAGTCGGTAACTACTGTATCTATTTGAACAAATATAAAATGAAAATGGATTTAATTAATGAAATGATCTTAGCTCAGTGGGGTATAGAATACTCGGTATTGACATCGGCCAGCACTAAGGCCTACTGTATCCAATATGACTGTTCTGTAAACAAAGGCCAGGGACCACAACACTGAGGTATTACCTAGACTGTGGATCAACGTACACAGTTAACTATGTTTCATCTTTCTCTCTCAATGTCTCCCACCCCCACACCCCCCAACACACACACACATACACACACACACTCTCTCCCTTTCTCCCTCTCTCTCTCTGTCTATCTCTGTCTCTGTCTCTCTCCTCTGTCTCTCTCTGTCTCTGTCTCTCTCTGTCTCTCTGTCTCTGTCTCTCTCTCTCTCTCTCACACACATGCACATGTACAGACACACTACACATATAAGCTTACTGTTAGCTGTAACGACATTATTATTATGCTGACCACCATTTTCATACATGCTTGTTTTGTTACTAACTACAGGGTGTCCAAGAAGTGGCGCATCATCCTGGTTTTCAAAAAATACACCTGAATATCAGTTTTATTGATCCTAATCATAACACATATACTCAACTTGTTCATATCTCCTTGACTATTTCCTTCAGGAATTTCAAATTTGTCGTGTACCAGAATATTCCATGTATTCTTGATCAGTTGTGGATTACTTCTGAAAACTCAAAGAGGGATATACAGTTTTAGAAAGAGAATGGATGCATGTGTCAATGAAGTGGGTGAACAAATTTGAACATGTGATATGATTATGATCTATAAAATTGATATTCATGTATATTTTTATGAGGACCAGGATGGTGTGCGACTTCTTGGACACCCTATAGATCAAATTTAATCAGTTTATTTTTTATGCTTATGACATGCATTTTTTCAAGTTATTACATGTTACTTAGATGTAGATTTCTTTTTCTAGATATTATCTACATCTTATATCCTTCCTGCGTCATCAGACTTGATGTCTAGGACTACAACTTGTCTCCATTTTGTTCTGTTCTGGGGTGCTTCAATCAGTTTGCTGACTGACGGATTCTGTACCCTCTCTTAAAAGTGTTTTTCTCAGGGTTTCTTTGTGACTTTCCCTCTTTCTTTTGGTTACAACTTCCCATCTCAAGATCTGCTTTGTTATGCTGCTGTTTTCCCTTCTGCAAACATGCCAATGTACTGTCATCTGGTGTTCCTGATTACATCTGATATTAGAGGTTGGTTTGTCACCTCTCTTAAGTTTGCTATTGTTTTGTAGTCATTCCATTTTATATTAAGGATTTTTTAGTTATTTGTTAAAGGCAATCAATCTTTTTTCTAGATGTTAGGTAATTTTCCAGCTCTCGCAGGCTTAATATGTAAGGGTTGACAGCGTATTTTGAGAGGAACAGCCTCAGTTTGGTTTTCATTGAAATGAGTTTAAAGTTAAGGGTTCCAAATCTTTCCAAACCTCCTTTTACTAGGCACCTGCTGCTTTTTCAATTCTAATGTTAAGTTCTTTTTCCACGTCACCATTCGTAGTTAAGTAGGAAATACTTTTATTGCCCTATAAAATTAATATCGAAGAGAAGCAAGACAGATAAAAGCATCCGCTGTTGTGTGCATTCCTATTCCATGCCAGCAATGACTTGATTTTGCAGCAGTTGGCTGATAATCTGCAACTCCTGTTGTCATGGTCTCAAGGTAGTAAAATTGAGGAAACATTTGTTGTTAGCTTTAACATTTTCATTGTAATTCAAACTGGATGATCAGTTTTCAATGGATGTTTGAACTGTGTTTAAAGATTGTGTTCTAGTGTTAAATTTACAGTTTATGGCACATTACTAGATTAAAAAAAAGTTTTTTCTGTGATAAAAATGTTTTGGATGAAAAATGAGTTGAATGCGAAAGTGAGTTCATTTGGTGTTCATTAGTTTAAATTTTTCATTGACTTTTAAATTGTTCTTCTATGAGTTACATTGATTGGTTGTCATAATTGCAGTTTACCTTCAAATACTTCCTGATCCTTTATTAGTTTATACATTACCCTTAAATTGATTTGGATGCCTTGATTCATCCTAATCTGTATGAAAAAAAGGCAAGACTCCAGTTTTTATTTTCTTCTCAGTTATACTGGCATTCTTCACATAGTATGTTGTCCTCGCCTATAGTGTTTATTTTCTAAATGATCATGTTATATTTGTAGTGCTTTTGTGTAGGAAAACTGTAATTTCATCTTAATGATAATGATAGCCCCTAATTTTTTGTGTGTGGAAATCTTGGATAAATTATGTTATTTGTTGTTTTAAAAACTTTTTTATATTGTGTCTTTCCAGATTTTCCAGACATGTGATTGGACTTTATTTGTGAATTTGGTGAAATCACATCTGTCAATTTAAACCAATAACCAACGAAAACCTGGAAGTTCAGGCGACTGATTCTCTGTTTGAATGGATTCCTCTCTAGGCTATTCAATGGCAGCATGGCAATGACTTTAAACTGTATTTCACTCTCACTTGTAATCTGTTCATGATTAGATTGCCCATGATCATGTGAGGCAAATACTTTTTCATTTGTGAGGCAAATACTTTTTAATTCATATTTCATAATACTTCAGTAAGTTACAGTTCTCTATTATATCCAGCATTATATCTCTAATTTTGGAAAATGAGGTTCAATCAGAAAGAGTTAGCAATTCTTGCTCAGCAGACAACAGCCTTTGACATGGAAGGGTATTTACAAATGAAAGAAAAGCAAGAGGGTTTGTTCAAGAAGTCAGAGGGTGAGTAATTTTGATAGAATGCATGTCTTAAGAAAGCTGATAATGTCAGTGTTTCTCATGATAATTGTTTTCATAAAGACTTGCCTTGTAGATAGAATTATGTCAGTATGCATTAGTATGTTGTTATAGGATTAAATTCCACACTTCTTCTTAAGTTTTTGAAATTTTGTTGTTAAATGAAAAGGTAGTAAAAGGGCTTGTAAGGCAAAGGAGACAATTACAGATGATCTGCCATTTAGAACAAATGTAAAATGTATAATATGCTCTACTTCACTGTAGCCTATATTTTAGATTAAGTTAAGGATCCACCCATCATCTGACAGTTATTATGAAAAAAGTTTCTACATGCTAGCTGTGTACTTTTTGACATCTTTTATTCCTGATATTTTAATTCATGTTCAATGCAGAAAACACTTATTTGTTTTCTTATTAATGCACTTACATTTTTCATGTTATTCAGATTTTTTTCAAGATCAGTCCCTTTATGTAAGGGTTTTGAAATTCAGTCATTTATTTAAACATTGTTAGATAGAATCTTTTGTAATGATGTACATTGGTCTCCGCTTAACATCCACCAGCCTTACATCCACATCCACCTATCATCCACATTTCTGCAGGATTTGAAATTTTTTCTTACTACCCCTCTAACATCCACATTTTCCATATTACTTCACCTAACACTAACATCCATAATTTTGTGAGAAAGTTGAATTATATTTTTCCTCTTGAATGACAATAAAAAGAAAAAGATTGATAGCTTGTACTTCATTCAGACATGCTGAAAGTTTTATGCATGTAATGTCGGCTCATCGTCTCTAAAAAAGAAAACACTTGCCACCTTCTCACACCACAAACCATTCATACAGACAACAGGTAAGCGATGACACTAGTCAAGACACCCCCCACACCCCTTGATAAGAGTAGCTCTTTTCAGACATCCCGAATAAGGGGAACGCATAATGCCAGCCATCTGGCCAGCCCAGCGAGTAACAAGGCTATATATAAGTTTAAGAGCTGGCCAGTGTGAAAAGATGGTGCCACGTTGTCATCTAAACAAAAGAAGGCTAAATTTTAACACTGACCTGTTCTGCCTTGTCCACCCACTGCATAATATTTAATGTAGCAACGCTGCTCAGTCATTTCGTTGCGCATCGTCATAACCAAATTTTATTGGCCCGGACAAAGATTCAATGATTGACAGGTGGGAAGGAAAACAGTACTAAATCTACTCATAGCTCACAATGACATTGCTTACGCTTTTCTTTAGAAATATGCATTCTGCATTAAGCTACATACAACACCATATAGGTAAATAGGCCACTCACTTGCCCTCCGTCTTACATCCTCATCCAGCTAACATATCCGTTGCCAGAGGATGTGGATGTTAAGCGGAGTCCACTGCATTAATATTATCTTCCATGAAAAAAGAAAAGCAAAAATTGAGATCTTCCTCAATATATTTTCAGCTTATATCAATCGATATGTAAAGTTGAAAGGAAATATGATGTTTTTCTTCAAAAACAAGGATAATGTGAGTATCAAGAGTCATAAAACAGAGGCTGATGTAAGAAATAGTCCATCTTTAATTATACATTTTAACTCGCATTCTGTAATTAAAGGTATTTTACTGTACACAGTAACATTTGTCATTAGTAAGCAAGTTTCACACAATAATCTGATTTTTAATAATTAATAACAATTCAATTGGCTAAAATGATTTTTTACTTTTTTTTTGCGTGGCTTTGCCATAATATCAGTTGAATGATATGTAAGAAAAATATTCCATCAATATTGGACCTATTTTCTCATATATTGGATTTGTCTATGTCTGAATTTGCCTCTGAGAACAGACATTTGGGTAAAATGTGGTTTGAAGTTGGTATTCACACAGGCTATTTATGAAGAATAAAAAAAGGTTCCTCTGAAACAGTGGGCATCAGGTGGTCACTACTGTATTGTACCATAATTATTATGTTTCCATAATGAAACAGAAAAGCTTTTAATTGAGTTAAATATCAGCAAGTGAATGATCGTTTTGAATTGAACAGGTAGCATTCTATTAAGCTGTCTCAGTTTTTTTTTTGTTTTGCTTTGTTTTTTATATCATGTTATCATGTGTCTTTATTCATAACATTAAGATGAAGATTTTTACTTCAGAAAAAGTTATTTATAAAAGGCATAACATTTACAGACTTGCTTTTTCCATTTTGAATTTGGTTTTTTTTTCCGTTTTGTTGTTGTTTTTTTGTTGTTTTTGTTTTCATTCTTTAATTGTCTGCTGAATTCATGTAAGGAATTTCTCTATTATTTCTTCTTAGAAACAGGAACCTCTTGGGGTTATAATTTTGGAGCGCTGTGCAGTTGAACTTGATGTTGAAGATGAGGTATTAAACGGTTTCTTACTAGGTATGCAACCTTGTTTACTTTGTATTCCCTTCACTTGAAATTGCATGTTTGTTTAGTAATTGCTAGGTAATGGTAAGACGTAATTTCTTAAGTTAAGACATGACAATGTAAGTTTAATCTGTGTAGAAGCCCTTTGAATCCTAAAGAATGATTCAACAAATAAAAAGGGCTCATGTTCTGCATCTACCAATTGAATTAGACATAGAAAAACTTTTCATTGTGTGGACAATCAGGACATTGAGTGGGAGAGAATTTATTGATGAAACTGATTCTTATTTTGTTGCTATTTATTATTTTACTGTTCTTCGCCGAATGCAACAGATAATAGATGATTCAGAAAACTATTTTAAATCCACTATTATAAGTAACTGTGCACCTTTAGTCACATGTCAGCCCTCTCTGTTTGAAATGCTTTTGTTTCAATTTCTTTTATCTCTGTGTTATACAAATTTCACAGTATGTGAGGGTGAGGACCATGCTTTTCGTTTTGCTGCCAGCTCAGAAGAGGATAGAGACAACTGGATCCAATCTCTTCATATTGCTAGTCATGAATGTTTGAAAATGCAGTTTCAAAGTCTGAGAGAACAGTTGCAAGCTCGCACAGGCATAGATCCCATTGTACTACCAGCAGAACCTGCCTCTAGTGTAGATTTTGAGTCTCATTCAGGTTTGCCTGATTATCATTTTCTTTTTATCATCATATCTGTACAAGTCAGGCTGTATCACAGTTTGGTTTAACAGTTCCTCAGTAGAAGACAAATCAAAATTGACTAAAATTGTGCACAACGCTTCCCGTATCATAGGCTGTGACATCCCTTCCTTAGAGGATATTTTTCATAAACTTACTTTTTGTAAAGCAGATAACATCCTTCAGGATCCTCAACACCCAGCTAATTAGTTCTTTAAACATCTACCATCGGGTAGGAAAAGCCATGTGCCAGAAAAGCCAGATTTAGCAACAGTTTTTAACCCTTGAGCGCTGCGTCTACTAAATGACCTAAAACACATGTAATTTGTCATAAGACGCTGTCCATCCCTAGCATTCCAGCTAATTCTTGTTAATGATATTGTTAAACACTTAACATTTTGTCCTGTATACCTGTACTCTATTGTTTTTGTATACCTGTACTCTAGCCCTGACTGATTTTTGGAAGCCCATCTCTATTCTGTTGATGGTATCATAGTGTGTGTGTTTATTTGGGTGTGTGCTTATGTGTGTGTTTATGTTCTTAATATTGTATTTTGCGAACCAACTTTCCTGTGTATGCATTATTTAATGTTACATTCAGTGAATAAACAAATCATCAATCTTGAATCTTGTATGAATAAATTACAATGGATTGTTTAGAATTTATCAAAGTTGTCTTACACACAGTTCTAAAAATGCAATTTTTGGTTAGAATGGGAGGTTAAACATGCATTTTATTTGTGGGTGGATGAAAATACCTTATTGATATGTTTAAACAAAACAACAAAACTTTAAGACAGCCAGAAGTCCAATGTAAAGAGTATGGTTGATAATTTTTTAAAACTGTATTTTCCCACAACAGAAAATGCCAGTGAAGATCCAGTCCTTGAAATATCAATAGGTGAGTTTATTTTTCTACTTTTCATTTTATTTGCCTGGTAAATTATCCTTTATGTTGAAAAATGGCTGAATTTATTCAATAAGTCTAAGAAGAGAGAAGTTAACATTTGTAGAAATGTGAAAAAAGTCAGAAATATGTAAGTTACATATTAAAATAATGGCATTATCCTGGATGTCAACGATTCATACTTGTGACGATGCTTCCTTGAACTCATACTTGGTTTTTCATGTGCTGCAATGTTAATTTAAGTTATAGTAAAATTGACTTATCTCACAATTTGTTAAAAATATTATTTTGTATGAGTCAGAATAATTGATAAGAAATTTAAAAGCTTCCTCCTTTGTGAAATAGCTCATAGATTTCTTTGATTTGAGTGCCAGCATAAACTAGAAAATTTGAGAATGTGATGGAAAAACCAAAATTAAACAAAATGTTGTAATTCAAAGTAAGTTGAATTAACATAATATGTAATAAATTGAACTACTCTCCCATTCACCTTTCCTACAGCCTGCTCAAATTTGCCATGTGATAGCTCTGACGTAGCCCCCAATGCATTAGTAGTGGTTCACACAATGCTTCCACCTCAGCAGCAAATATGGATTCATCACAACCATACTGAAATAGTTGAGGTATATCACATAGTTAGTGCATAAAATTATTTCTTCTTTTTAGTATTCTTTATTTTGACCGTAACCTATGTGAATATAGAATTGAAAAATACCAGTGCTTATTATGACATATTTTGTATTTGTTTACAGCACACCGTACATGAAGGAAGTCAAATGCAAATTTTGAGATTTTTTTTTACTATATATGCCTCAGTGAATGCCTTCAGGTAACAACACTATCTATAACTATCTTCATCTCTTTCTTTCCACTTACTCATTAGGTGTCGCCTCCGCAGATCTTTCATCTCCCTGTAGTTCTGTATAACCCATCCTCACTATCTTCAAGAGCCATTGTAATTTCAAACTTACGCCTTTTCTTACCTACTGTGATATCTTCAACATTCTCTCTTCAACATACTTTTCATCTGTCCCTGGACCAAACCATCCCATACTGAGTTTCCCACTTTGTCTCCAAACTATTGGGAGGCTGATCTGTAAAGGATTGGAGGGATCAATCCCAACTCGATTTCAGGATTCCGTTTCTCAGTTTTGATCTCAGATACCAACCCAAACCAACTCCATCATCTAAGCTGATGCATTTAGTTGACCATCATAGGACTAAAAGTTCAGCTTGTCACTGAATGTGAAAGAAAATCTTTCTGTTCTCAGAAATATAATCACTCTGCTAGGGAAAAGGGGGCTTCATGACTGCTTTATCACTGCCAGGCTGTGCCATACTACCCCTCCCTTCCATTCCGATATACTAATTCCATGACAAAAGAGAGGGTGAGGTAAAGGGGAGATGAAAATTGCTTACACTGAAAGGTGAGAAAAGTCAAACTGTGGCCAAAGAAACTGTTACCATGTTGCAAGAATGTTTAATATCAGTGGAAATACTGTGGCACTTGAAACAGTCACTTAGGATTGAAGCATAATCACAAGGCCACTGCAGCAAGTAAGAAATCGGTTTAGAACTGCAAACGAAACTGCTAGATTTAGTTTTTGAGACTTACCTATCAGCAGGCACATTGTTTGTCATGGATTTAAATACAATGGTATAATTACTTGCATTCGTGATATATATTATTATGAGGATAAGCATGATGATATATCAAAGATGAACTGCAGTCCTGATATGTGCTCATAGTTACATTGTCTACATTTAGTTGACATTTCTTACTTTGTATGATTGATTAACAGCATGTCAATATTAGTGGCAAGTGACTTTTGAAGTCTTCAGATGGATGTTTTTGGTAAACAATTCGGTTTTGTCAAAATAGTGGGCACTTCGGTGAAACATGATTGATCTGCAGGGCACTTTCGCAAAAACTACTGTAATTCAGTGATATGAATCCAGTCAAGCATCTGTGAGGTAGAATTGGAACGAATATGATCTAAGGACTGTTTTGCATGTACAATAAATTCTTTCAAAGTTGACATTCAGAGACTGATCTACTCCATGTGAAAGAGATGCACTGAAGTTTTAATGGTATACTGACTTTGTACTTTGAGCCTTGTCAAATTTGAGGGTATTCAGTGTGTCCTTTTTATGGAAAAAAAAGTTTGTTATTCCTTAGATTATCTGTCAAAAAGGTCAAATTTGAATTCAATGTCCACATCAACCATTATTGCTTGAAAAGAAAAGCTTCTAAGGAGTTTTATACGGGATGGTGCATTTTATTGATCAAGAATATATTTGTATTTCTGTGTGGCCTGTGTTTGCCTTAAAACTTAATGTTACTATGTACTGTAAGATCATTTTGCTCATTCTGTTTTGTTGCAGAGAAATTGTAACCCTCATTTCTTGAAGACTATTGGTTTTGGCGACAGATATGGTATAGATACAAGCACAAGAGTTAGGTTAACTGTCCATCATGTTGTTGAAAGAATGACTGGAACAGTGAGTCTATTCTCAGTGCCCTTATCTGATCTGATGTATGCAAATCGTAGTTTAAACATAATCAAATTTCAGGTCTGTTCCAGGCTTGGGTCTTAGAGTGAATTTTAAATGTGGAACTTATAAATTAATTTTCAGTGTATTTTGTGGTGTCTAATCACATGATTTAGAGTGTGTTAGTCTTAGTCTTCAGTCTTCAAATTTGCTGACTGACCGAGATTATCTGAGTATTAATGTCAACGCGCAAATTTCTACTTAAGCCTAAAATATGTTAGCTAGTATGTAGTTCTTAA
>JAOWAZ010525114.1:0-10500 GCA_028565935.1 Goniobranchus fidelis
GGATTTTATTTTATTTTTTTTTTTTTACCTTTTAAATATGTGGGCCTATGTAGGATAGTCCCTCTTTGATTTGTTATTTGTTTGTTTTCCTTCCTACTTGTCATGTTGATGTTTTTAAGTAATCTTCAATGCTTGTTTGTCTCTGTGTGCTGGAGATCATTTCACACACTTTGTCTTTTGCCTTCTCTATCACGTCAAGTAGTGATGTACCATCATTTTACTGCAGAGCAACATGCTTGAGTTTAAAGATTGCCATCTTTGCTTCCTTCCCTGTGACAAGTGGCAGGACTGCTTGTTCATCCTCAGCATTTGACTCAGCTGGTTGGTCTTTTTCTTTCATTTCATCAAGAATGGCATTTATAGAGATTTTACGGGTTATTGCCTCATCTTGGTCAGTTTCAACTTATTTCTTTGGATCAACATTAACACCAGCCGAGCTGGTCAAATAGGTTAAACAGCTCTGTTGTATCCTCATCATTCACTGCTTCGACAACTGGATCACTGGCTGTAGATCTAGCTTCTTCCTGCGTATAAACCGACATGATGAAAACAATTCGCAGTGATATCAGGCAACACAATACCCATGCCCATCGCATGGTGTGCAATGCATCCAGAACCAAGATATGGAAGTTTTATGCAGTCGGTGAGGAGGATGAATTGTCTAGGTATTCCAAATAACGCTGCACAACCTCTTTTCTGTATCAGTGCTTGACTGCATTTATGATATGTTGGTTGCAGGGCTGCGTATGACTAGTTATGTGTGGCGATAGAAATTCTAGGCGAATAG
The DNA here is from genome assembly GCA_028565935.1 of Goniobranchus fidelis. Lineage (NCBI taxonomy): Eukaryota > Metazoa > Mollusca > Gastropoda > Nudibranchia > Chromodorididae > Goniobranchus > Goniobranchus fidelis. The sequence goes on from JAOWAZ010525114.1 coordinate 788, forward strand.
CTCTCTGGTCTGTCATCATTGGGTTGGATGGGCAGTTGTATACCACCATTACGATCAATCATCCTTGCAGCAGAAATTTGTAGTCAAGCTTCTGCATCCATGTCTCAAGTATGAGGTTTGTCATCTAAGCTTAGCTGTTCTGTTTATAACCCATGGGCAAGGATTTCATGTTCTTGAAACATTTCAGGTTAGCTGATTTCAGCTTTGCTGTTCTGTTTATAACCCATGGGCAAGGATTTCATGTTCTTGAAACATCTCAGGTTAGCTGATTTCCCAACCACCAAAAGGGACAGCTTCTCAGTCCAAGTCATGTTAAAGCTGCTGAGGGCAGTCAGCCTGTCTGTAGCTTGTTTCCCACCATGTCATGCCTTGCCGTTGAAAGAATGTATTTTGTTTGGCAAGCAGTGGAAAAACAGGCCCGTTTTATCAGCATTAAATATGTCTTGCAGTGAATATTCTGTCAGCAACTTGATTAAAGCTGTCGTTCTGCAGTCATCCACAATGGTGATATCTACCGAAGCAGACTCTCTACAGACTACCTTGAAAGTAATGTCATGTCGCTTCTTGAAACCATAGAGCCAGCCAGTACTCACTTGAAAATTCGTCACTCCTAACTTGTCTGCAAATACATTAGCTGCTTGCTCCATAATAATTGGGCCCCATGTTGGTGCATTGATCTCTCTAGTCTGTTTAAACCACTTGAGCACTGCAGCATCAACTTCAGCATTCATCAGTAATCGCTGCCTCTTTATCTATCATTTGAATCCACTTTGTTCAAGTTTCTCTTAGTTCTTGATTGTGATGTGGACAAGCTGTTATGGGGAATTCCGTACTAAGCAGCAGTGTCCTTCTTCTTCATCGTCTTCTTGTCTAACTACTTCAGAGAGAATCTGTAGCTTGACATCAATGGTCAGTGCTTTTCTCTGCAACATGGTTGGAGTTGACATCTAAAGCTATCTTTGTGATTAGCAATGAATAGGAATCAGAGATTGATTGTAGTGATAGTGGGTCGGTAGAGATGCTTCTTATAGGCCTACCTGACTAGTTGTGGCTGCCAGTGAGTGAATATAATTTTTCATTGGTCTGAAAATATTGGTTTAGAGCACAGGATTTCAGTGGTTGAAAAGCAAGCATTTTTATTGCCTTAGAGTATGGGATTTCATTGGTTGGAAAGCAAGCACGTTTATTGGCTTAAGGTTCATGATATCATTGGAAGGAAAGTTGACTAGAAATGTCATCTTCACTATCAATTTCATGTTGCCTATTACCACCATATTGATGTCGCTATACATAGTTTTTACTATTATTATGTTTTCATGGTGAGGTTTTTATTACTAAGGATATTTAAAGAAAAAAATCGAGATCTAGGCACAATGTTGTTTTACATAGAATGTCGTTACATCGAATGTTGTCTTAGATAGGTTGCACTGTACCAGTCTCAATGCATTGCTCCCAAGTATCATAAAATTTGTTTATATTCATAATTTTCTGACCAATTTTACTCTGTATTCTAAGTGTTATAAACATGGATATGTGACTTTATGATGTGATGCTTTTCCATATTTTATACCTTCTTTTTGGATGTATATTTATTTTATCAGATTTCTTCATTTAAACATTTAAAAATCTTGTTACCTGTCTGTGTGTGATGGGCTTGTTTGGAGACATGGATTTTGGTGATGGGAAGTGTAGTTCTATGTTTTATATTAGAGGGAGAGGGAGGGATTACTCGTAGTCGATCGAGGCCTCCTAGTTTTCAAGTTCCATTGTGCATTTTTTAATTGTATCAGATGTTGCCCTGATTAGAGTTGCAGAGATCATGTACAAACAGACATCAATGCAATGTTAGCCAATATTAAACAAAACTGAATTTTGCCTTTTTCCTCTTGGATATTACTCTAAAGACATTTACTTAATTTTTCAGGTTACTATGAAAAACGTACAATCTTTGAGTCATTGGACATTGGTTGGCAATTGTTACGTATCTTCCCAAAAGAAATGTTGAAGAGAATCCCAGAAAGCACATTGAAAAAGTACTACCCAAGAGACTCTCAAGCAGCCAAGGATGAAGCCACAACTTCAGCAGAAGTCACTGCTCTTTAATATGTTTCCTTCATATCACCTTCACTTCTGCAATGTGTGTTTAGTCTATAGTTGATATTACCTCCACTATTAGGTTTTATGATGTTGGTGGGAATTTAGTTCTTTTAGATAAATTTGAAAAAAGAACAGAAAAAAGAAAAAGTTGAGTTGTGATGTAGTGTGAGCATCAGAATTCAGCAATTGCCTGTGGCTCTTGATTAGTACCGGTAACAAGTCAAGGATTCGTTGAATGAGCCTGTTAGGAATTTTTGGCTTAGTTGTACCATCTCATTATTTGAATGTTGTATTTTTCACTGTAGGTATTTTTGTATTTTATATACAAGTCTCCCAAGTCTCCCTAACACCAATTTATAAGGTACAGTTGCTTTACTTTCTTTACTGTTCTCTTCTTTTTAAGAAAAAAAAAAATTCACATTGAATGTTTAATGTCTAGAGAAGCTTTAATGGTTAATCTTACAGCTGTTCGTTTAAAACATTAAAACTGGAGATTTATTGTGCTGCCTTACATGACTTGAATGTAGAGATTGTTTTTTAAAGGCAGATACAAGTAGATTCAGTTTTTGCGCCCAAGTTTCGGTATTGGATCATCATCAGCAGCTGGTGTCCTGTGTGTTGCAGGCAGTGGCAAACATGGATTTCTACTCATTCATGTCATCTGTTTTTATTGATGGTGTTGTCACTCTGCCAGGGCAATAGTTGGTGATGCTCTGAAGATAGGTCTACCTTTGTCTTCCTGTTTATTTTTTGTATGCTCATTCAAAAGATTCAGGGACATCAGAGGACTTTAGGAATTAGCAATATTTTTCTCTTAGCTCAGAAAAGTTAAGTTAAAAGTTAAATTTAGAAAGAAATGCATTTCATTATCTGTTTTCATTTTTGGATTCTGTACCCTTAGATGGTGCAGGGAAAGATTGCTGGTTTAAGCCTCACAAGACATGGGGAAATCAGTATTGTCTAAGGTGTATTTTTTAATTGCTAAGCAGAATAAATATTAAAATTTATATTCATTTACATTTATATACAGCTTCATTTGACTCATGGAATGAAAGAATTCATCTGTAAATAAGCACCAGTGTGAATCTGTAACAACTTAGAATATATGTCATCATTGTCGAATTCAATCCATCTAACTCATGTCCCAAATTTTATTTTTTAAGACTTCTCCAGAAAGAAGAAGGAAAATCACAATCAACTGAAACCCTTTTCAAGTTTACAAACTATTGAAGAATGCGATTTGAAAGCCATTGATAAAGCTGGTTCATGCATGATTTATGAATTGAAGACTTATGTCAACACCTTCAGTTTTTGTTTGGCATTTGAATAATAAGGATAAGTTTTGGAGTTGGATGAATAGAATTCTGCAGTGATGAATTTTACATCATTTTGATGTATATCTATATAATTTCACAATAATCACAATGTTTACGAGTCCATCTATTTGATTATTTTAAAAGCCATGTCATAAAGCTGTCGATAAGCAAATGAGTGATATCTTCAATGATCAACATATGTAGTAATTAGCAGCTGTAGCATTAAATGTTTTTGTTGGCTTTGAAACTTAAAAAGCTATTTTGGGATGTTGTGGAGGAGAGAACATTCCATCCTATTATTAGCAGACAGGCTCAAACATGGCTTGACCTCATGACTAAGTCCGGCCTGTTTGTTACCTGTTCTGGCTGAGGGATTTGGTATGCTCATGTGAATCTAGTTATTTTAACCCTTTCCCAGGTAACTTTTTGTAGTCAAAGCGGGTTAACTTTGGGTGAAGCTTCATTTTTGTCTGCTATGTCCAAAGGTTTTGCAAAAGATATGTCGTCATGAAAACAATTTGTACACACTATAATTTTAGGTAGGGTTTGTACAGGAGGGGGTTCCTCTCAAATTTTTCATTTAGAGTGAAACTAAAGTAGTTGAGGAACTGTTGAAATACAGCTTCTGTATAGAAACTATTCTCATAATTATTGCACACATATTCTGTTATTTAATTATCAATTTGTAAGCTGGTAGCAATGGATGGGTGTTCCACCTGGGAAAGGGTTGACAAAAAAGCAAACTTCTTAAATTATCTCTATTGTGATGACTTATTTATAAAACATGCACAACTTTATGACAGTTGGTGAATGCTGTTGTTGTGTTGTAAGTTCATGGGAGTGCACCAGAAAATAAGTCGAGTGGGTTTGTAAAATATTGGTTGAGTACATTGCTGTCATGATGGTGTATTGTCCCGAAACTTTGAATGTATGTGTTTCCTTTTGGGTCCAGTTTTTTTTCCATTCCTTTAAACCTCTGTTATTTAAAGCTGTGTACTGAGTGTTTTTAAAGTATTTTATTGGGTTTTTTGCATGTGTATCTGATGACTTTATTTAACAGGATACATATGTTTTCATTATGATCTTTATCTTTTTATTCTCATCTGGGAGAAATTGTGTAAATCTGATCAGGAAATATGAAGGAATTTGGAACAAATGTGGCTGTTGTCAGGGTTAAACTCGCATGATCAAAGGGAATTCTTGTATATCATTGTTGGAAATCTTACTAACACTGTGGCTGTTTGTCATGATGTTACCTTGGTTGTAGGCTTTTACATTAAATCTATTACAGTAAATGAGAAAAAAAAAATAGTTTAAGATTTTGATATTTTATGTCAAGTAGATCTGGAGGAAAATACTATTTACAAAACATTTCATTTCATTATTGGTGTATTCCAAACTAATTTTAAGATATTTTTCTCAATTTGTGACATTATCTTCTAGTCAACATGACACGAATAATTTGCGTTATTTGTAAGGATGCAATTTATTAATAAGCAATGATTTTGTTGTCATCCATTTGATCCCCTTTTCAGAGCATAGTTGGGTAGCTTTCATGGTGGCTTAGCAACTAAGAAAGTTAATGTGTGTTCAATGAGATGATTCAAGTCGTAATACGTGGTGTGTGTGAATTTCAGATTTTTCTTTTTTTTCTCCCTCCAATTATTTGAATCATGATGTATGTGTATAAAAGCTGTTTAATCAGATATCTGCTAACTATTCCATTTGTATTTGTTAGTTTCATGTATAGATGTGTGTAGTGTCATCAAGGCTTTTCAATAAAAAACATATGTGTATTCTAATCATTCAGCCTGTAAGTTTCAATTAATAGTAAAGTAGTTGTGTTGCATCCTCAGAATATATCGAATCAGGGTCATTAAAAAAAAAACAACTTTCATTTCATTGTGGTTAATTTTACAAGCATGAAACGGTTTTGTTTTAAAATATAGCTTTATAATTCATTGTGTTGCGGCATGGTTGGTGTCAACAGCAGGGCTGCCAACCTTAGCTTTTTTTACCTATTGTGTGCCTTACAATTTTCCGTGATCATACGCTTTTTCGTAAGTGTCGTTGTTGGGTCGGATAGCTAAGCAGTTATAATTGCTATAGACCCAGTTGTACATTTGATCAACGAAACCGGAAGCGGTATTGTAACAATAAGTGGGGGGTCATAGATTTTAATCAAGCATCTGACACTCAGAAGATGCTTGCATCACACTTGTGACAGTTACATTAAAATAAAAAATAGAACTCACCATTTCCTGTGGCTACGTTTAGCTTAGTATTCTAAGGTCTTTGCACGCTGCTCTATACAGTAGCAAGTCACTGATCGTATCATATTGAAACAATCGTCGTGTATTTGAGCTATAGGCCTACCCCTAAGGCCATATAGTTATAGCCTACCCCATGAATCCTTCGTATAAAATATAGACTTCATCTCCTTTTACTTTACCATACAGTATAGACTACATCTTGTTTGATACTGGTTCTCAACGTCGTTGGTCTGAATTTCACGCGGCTTGAGTCAACCAGAATGCTGTAGTGATCAGTTGGATATTGGATAGGCCTACGCCTAAAGAGGATATGGAGACCCCTGGTCTATCTAGCCATAGTGGATAGTTAGACCCCGGGATCTACCTAGCGAAATAATGGAACTCAAGATAGGTGGATCCCGGAGTGTAGGCCACCTTTCAAAATACTTATTTTTATGACAGGTAGGTTCATTGCAACTGCATTTGTAGTGAAGGTGTAGTTCTTTACGGTGGTGTGTTTCATAATTTGTAAGATTGCCATAAATAGAAAGAAAAATTATGTTAAATTCAGCAAAATTTATGTGGTGCCAGTACCAATCTCATACAATAGTAATAGGCCCTACTTGCAACTACGTTCAAATAAAATCTAGTTTTATTTCTTACATGTCCAACATAATCTTTTAAAAAAATCCAACAACAAAAATGTACTAAAGATGCCAACTAGGTCCACCAAAAAAAATCCTGAATTTTTGGATAGCTTGATTAATTTATACAGTACAACATAGGACCCATGCTTAAAATGTGAAGTAAATTAACATCTGGACATGTTTAAACCGGATTTCCTGATAAATTCTGAAAATTGGAATCTCTGATGCACATTATTTAGCTTTTACTTTAAGGCTTTTATTTCTTTTTTTTTATTTTTCTTACTTTAAACTTGTATACATGTACAATCAAAAGTCACCCGATAAAAAAATTACTTTGACCAGGATTACAATGCAAATAAGTGTGAATAAACAAAATGTAAGTGTTAGATCTATAACAAAACAAAACAAACTAGGCCTACATGTACATGTGTTGCTACAGCTCTATCTGCCTCTGTCTATCTCTCTGTCTCTGTCTCTCCTTCCCCGCCTCTCTCATTAGATTCTAGTCGAGCCAATCGAATTAGAATCTGCCATCTCCAAGCCCGAAACGTAATGACAACAATGATTGTTGATGGTGACAAGAGGTAGACATCCATCGATGTTCGGTATCGCTACTCTAGATTCGATCAAATAATATGCGGGCATGTTTGAAAGAAAACAAATCACACTTTTTTTTAAAGCTTGAAAAAATAATACGGTTTAGGGAGAAATCTAGATTGCTAGGACTAGGACAAAGAAGGGTAGAGGAAGCAAGAGGGGAAACTGTGACGTCACCCCACAGTGGCAGTATGGTGATATAGCGACCTCGTGAAGGTGTGTCCTGCTTTCGAGGAAGCGCGGTAAAGAGGCCGTATAGAACTTGGTATAGAGTGATTGATAATGATGCTTATAGGCCTTTAATTAGGCCTAATCTTTGTAGTAATTAAATTGGTATAGAAGGGTTTGTATTTAGCTACTACTACTATTTCTACTGCTGCTGCTGCTACTACTACTACTACTACTTCTGCTGCTGCTGCAACTACTACTACTACTACCACTACAACAACAACAGCTACTACTACTACTACTACTACTACTACTACTACTACTACTACTACTATTACTACTACTACTACTGCTACTGCTACTACTACTACTACCATCTCTTCTGACGTCGAAGTGACGAGTATTGCGTCCACCATGGTCTGTCGCAAAGCTGTACGAAATTCAAATGGACTGGGATTGTAACGATGACCTCCTTTTGATCATATAACTGCAAACAAATTTTCCAAGCAATCTTGGTTCAGTCGATCTGTCAAAAGGTAATGGAATGAACCCATAATTCTTATGCAAATCTTCCTAAAAGCATTAGCAAGGATCTGATTATGATTTGCATGGTAATGAGCCACTCTTGTTTTTACATTTCAGGTTTGCTAGCCAATTCTGTGTCTCCACGAGAAATGCAATGCTTTGTCTTGTCTGAAATAGCATGACCCATGACTTGTCTACTATGAAGAGCTTTGCTGTTAAAGTAGTTGAAAAGCTGGTCCATTCTTTCGGCAAACATAGCTGTCGCCATGGCATCTGGTGGTAGAGCCAACAGTCTGATCATAGCTGTGATTCCAGCTGCCACACTATGGCTAAGGACTTGAACAGACAAGTTGACTCGTATTTTGGCGAAATTTTTCAGATCAATATGCCTGCTTTTTAGCTTTTGGACGAGACGAATCGGCGATGTTCTATCTTGCTCGTGAAATCTAACAATATGGCCCCAAGATATATCTTTGCCATCATGAACAAATCCGTGAACTGCCAGGTTATTCCTCATGTTCTTCATAAGATGAGGTGGATCATATATGAAGAAAGCCTGGTTTCCTCGGATGTCAAAGGTGGGCGTAGAATCAATCTCTACAAAGCCACTGGAAAAGTGCGATGTTGTTTGATCCCTGGTCGCAGGTCAAAACTTTTGGGATGAGACCAATTTCCAGCAAACGAGTGAGGGATTCATTTACGAGCGAGAGTAGAATCACAACTTTCACTGGTCCCCTAGACAAAACATAGGCAAATGGCTGCTTCCATTTTGAGAAGAGGTCTCATGCCATGAAGACCAGTGCAGATGTTGCGGGGCATTGAGATCTCCCACAACCCCAGTCCTCAAAGCCCTCAATTAAGTCTCTGTGTGGGTCTTACTTCAGAGATGATTTTATTGACATCTCATAATAAACACCGCCCAGAGTCTGTCCCTTGCCGTCATTGCCGAAACCTTGATCTCAAACAGAGCTAAAAAGTTGCTGGAGAAACCGGGAGATTTCAAGATTTCTCATTGAATTTGTTAGCGTCTTTGGCGATGGCAGCTTGAAAATTCTCATGAGAGGAAAATATGCTTTTTTGGATGCGTGATGGAAAGCGCAAGGCTCTTCTCATAAGCGGTCCATCTGTGTCCAGAGCCTTTTATCTTTGAAAGCCTCATCTGGTTGAGGACAAAATTGCATGCCTGGTCTGAAGGATGTTTTCGGAGTAACCTCTCTAGCTTCTTCTGGGAGTGACTCTCTAGCTCCTTCTAGTCCTCATTCGCGTCCTGTTCAGGTGTTGTCATCTCTGATGCCACTGTTTCTTTGTTGGTTACTGTTGTTTTCAATTTCTTGCGGAGACAGAACTTCTTGCATCTCTCCAAATTCATTTTTCTCTTCAGTTTCAGGCTTGTCTGCATATGTACCTCAGGACGGCTGTCTTGATCACAGGTTGAAGAACATGCACTTGTTCGTGTTTCCAACAAAACCTGTTTGAGTCCTGATCATTCACAAACCTTTCTTTAGGTGCAGGTCGGGATGGTGTGACGTTAGGGGGCAGATTTGAAATTTTGAATAATATTGGGACCGCATCCCGTCGCAGCAGCTGTTTTGTCTTTGCTTTGATTATTAAAGATGGCTTAATATGCTCTGAGCCTAAAACATTGCCACGATTCAGCACTTCTTGTGACTTTTTATCCAAATCTGCTGGTCGACAATTAATCATCCATCGTCTTGTTCCGTTAATAAGAGTTATGTTCTTACATTTACTAGTAAGTTGCTAAGATACACGGCTAAGAGTATGGTTGAACTACCAAGGTGGGTAGCCCTGCATAGCTTAAAGCTTAAAAAAAAGACAGAAATTCTTAGTCACTTGTTTAAACGAGAGGAAACAATAGGCTTGTTAAAAAAGCTAAAGAAAAACTACCAGATGACTTTGAATATTCGTTATGTAAGTTTTTTCTTCATCATGCATTTATGTCTGATTAACAGGCCTAAATATGATTTAAATAAATCTTAGAAGCCTACTTCCTGAATAAAGGTGCAGTCAAGACAATGAGTGAAGGAATGTGTTATGTAAAATTGTCAAGGTGATGACCTCCATGTGGCCGTGAAGAAAATTGTAAATCTTCT
>JAOWAZ010525225.1:0-10488 GCA_028565935.1 Goniobranchus fidelis
GGGGGGGGTGTTTGTTTGTAAGGAAATTGGGGAGAATCCGACATTTGAATCAATTTATAATAATATTTATCACCTATTAATAAAGATGATCAACTGTGATAACAGAATTTACAGTTTTCAATACTTTACAATATATATTCGGCATAGGTCGTGTCAGGCAGCGTTCATCATGGAAAGCATATAGATAATGGATACATAAAGTGAGATTGTATACACATTGCGCTGCCTATCCCACGACCACGAATTTTCTGCTCTCTTCCGGATGCCCCGAAATACATCACTTCCAATTTCCTTATCCTTAATACTCATGTAATCTTCCCTTACTCCTAATGACCCTCATACCTTCTTTTCCATTCTGATGTACATTTTGCCATATCTCAACGGTCATCTCGAACTTCTCCTTGATGATGTAGAGGAGGACGTGGAGGAAGATGGGTAGAAGGAAAAGAAGGAGGAAGAGGAAGAGGAGGAGGAGAAAGGGAGTATTACATGAGAGAAACCGTTAAAATTTTATTACGTGTATTATAAAGTGCCATATCAAATAATGACCAATGAGAGATGAGTTTAGTGATGCTCTTCTCCTTTACAAATCCATGCTTTATGGGACAAGTGGCATAACCGTGCTTACAACACGGGGGCGAGTGACTGGCAAACTGAAAAACTAAACATCACAGAGGAGGTCTTGTCAGCAATGCTATTGTATGTGCACAAAGGTCATTGATTTCTGGTGACAAATTGCTCTACAGGTAGTTCTCGTAGGAACACAAACACAGATAATCAAGTTCAATAAATGCCAGTTATTGATAGCTATCATTTTATTTACACCAAAAGGATCGAATTATCAAGTAAAGGAAAATTGCTTTTGAAAAACCCAAATGAAAGCAATATATCCCAAAGGTTTTAAAAGAAGATTGAGGTGAACGTGCTCTGAATGAAAACTACGATAGAGCAAACAAGTCCTAGCCATGTTATAGGCATCTTCAAGTAAAGGAAATGATTGAATTCTGACAAAAACATGAAAAGGGATGAGTATGTAGCACGTATGGCTCGGGAGGTTCTGGGTTTGATTCCCTTCAGTGACTACTTGTGGTTTGGTTTGTTGTTTGTTTGTTTGTTTGTTTTTGTTTCCTTAAGCAAGACAATTTACCCTGCTTGCATCACTCGAATCGGGTGTGAAATGAGTACCTAGCAATAGGCTGGTATTGTTGTACAGAATAGGTTGAACTTTACTGTGTAATCCACAGGGCGTGTGTCTGCTAGGGGAAGAAAAACATTGTAAAGCGCTTTGAGACTGTTCATAGAAAAGAGGAACATACTGTAAAAATATAACCGTTACCTTTATGAAGAAAAAAAAGGAAACCGAAAACTCGGTATCCGAGATCACGGAAATGGACCAATTATGGTTGATGGGCTAATATTATTAAGGTTTAACCTCACTTGCTTCTCTGAGAAGCCACGAGAGAATGATGCTTCACGTAAGATCTCCGTTTTAATGCTAAAATTTATTTTTGGACAATTTGCTATGTTTGTGGATTTAACGTCACTTTTGACCATCGTAAGTTATCTCAGCGACTGGGCTATTTTGGCGTGTTTATGTGCTGCCATACACAAGCCGTAAGGTAGACCACAACTCGAGTGACTCATCCAGAAAAAATGTGCTGACATCGGGCCAACCAGCCTTAGAACTGTTCTCAAAATGCTGAGTGCCAAGCGAGACAGTCGCTAAATTGGCAATTTTAAAGTCTTGAGTATGACTCGGCACGGGATCCAACCCGCGAACCTCCTATTTCCGAGGGTGATGCTCAACCTTCATAATTATTGTTGTTGCTGTTACTGTTGCTTTTGTGCTGTTGTTTTTGTGCTGTTGCTTTTGTGCTGTGTTGTTTTAACTGTTGTTGTTGTTGTTATTTTGTTGTCTGTAAAATCATTATCGATTACTTGAGCATGCAAGAATTGAATTTAATGAAAGTGGAGGGATGAATGTATGTGTGTGTATGTGTGTGTTTGTAGATTTGTGTGAATATTGGAGGGGTGGACGAAGTCTAGAGGAAGTAAGGATACATTTTAAAACAAAAACTTTCTGTGAAAGACTACATAATATACTCGTGAACAAAGACTTTGTAATGAAAGTAATAAAAAAAAATAATAAAACACAGAAATGCAATAACAGTTTTATCACTCCCTTTAGCCATAAATCATTATATCTTAGAAATACTACCAGAATAATATAAAGGAAGAATATGATGAGTGTTTGAAATGATTGCCACTCCTATTTACTCGATTACAAACATTATAAAACTGTTGATAAGAATATGTTTTCTGTTTCTATTCATTTGCTTCTTTTGTGTTCGTGTCGAATGTGATAAACCCGCGAGTATTATTAGAGGCATTGAGAAGACATTCGATTTTTCTTCTGTGCTATCTCTCTGACATGATTACGAGTCCATTTAACTGATTAGTGTCCGATACTTTCATTAACTGTCTCAAGACGAGGAAATTAATCGATCCTGGGGCATTGCACGAAGAAATTTTCTATGCTCGGTCCTTTTGCTTTTTATTTTGTTAACGAAGCGACACATCAATGAGTGTTTTTTTACAGTTGTTTAATTGCTGCACAATGGATTAGGACAAACAGGTGAAGGAAACTGTAACAGCCAGAATTCTTGTTTTACTTCTCACTTCCGTTATACTTTCTTGTTAGATAGAAGATGATGCTCATTTACACAAAGAGAGAGAGGGAGACAGAGAGACAGAGGGAGAGAGAGAGAGAGAGAGAGAGAGAGAGAGAGAGAGAGAGAGAGACAGAGAGACAGAGAGACAGAGGGAGAGAGAGAGAGAGAGAGAGAGAGAGAGAGAGAGAGAGCGCGAGAGCAGAGACAGACAGACAGACAGGCAGACAGACAGAGACAGATAAAAAGACAGACGGATGGACTGAGGCGCATAGAGAGAGACGCAGACAGACAGACAGACCGACAGAAATGCAGGATAATTTGAGTTTTATTGACAATGAATTCAAATTTAAATGATCTAAATAAACAGAGATTTTAAGGAAACCCCAATAGGAACAGAGACAAGACAATATAAAGGAAATAACATATTATGAAATAATATTGTACCAATAGAAATCGAATGTGGGACCTCTACGTCGGCATCCCCCGCCTTGTATTGCTGTGAAAAGCCCACACAACACCATTCGACCAGTCAGCGTCCTTTGCATACCAAACCCATTCAAATGATGAACGTCGGTAGCAGGACATATGTACCTATTTTCTTTTTTGTTTTTTAAACGTCTAAGAATTCAAGCAAAGTGTACTGCAATTCAAATTAGTCATAATATTACATCCATATAATGAATAATCGCATTGGAAGACCTTGTTCGGCCAAAATGTGCAGGGCGGGAAAATATATTTATCTAAAATTAAAGTAACTGCTGATTCTTTTACGGCAACTGAAATTTCCTTTAAAAACAGCCTGATTACGTGGGATCCATAGGCAAAAAGCTGTTTTTCTTGCATGAAAGTTGTAACTGTTTAATATTTCGTTGTATCATAACATATCTTATATATGATCTAATTCTAGCGAATGGTTCCCGAGTTGGACGTAGATATGAGCGCATTCTTACCTTCTTTCAAGCCTATATTGACTTAACATTCTAGCTAAATCTCCGTGAATTCTCAACGCTTTTAGTCAATTTCCCAAAATAAGTAAATCAATATAATTTATTGCTATGACTGCGATTAGGTAAACGGGCCAAAGGGAGCGAGCTGAGGCGGAGAGGAAGATATGACCAGAAACTGGGGGATTGGTTAATGAAGGCTAGGAGAACTTGAGGATAGAGAACTAAAAAAAAATAAAAGAGCAGAATGTCTCCTATATACAATTTGTTAGAGGGGCCCTATAGGTTGTGTATATCTCATTAAGTCACATTTCAGTACTAAGTCAGTCTTATGGGATAAGCACTATTCTCCCTTTCACGATCATCAAAGATACTTTCAATGCCAGTCCTCGTTCGAGATTTGAAATTCATAGTACTACTGCCCTTTACTGGAAAATACGAGACATGTTTTTATGAATCGTTTATATTCATATGCTAAAGGGCACCATTTTGCGTTTTCATTTATATTTCTTTGACTGGTAATAAGTTGGGGAAGTAATTTTTTTTTTTAAAGAGGAAAAAATCGGAAGAAATAACCACTAAACAGTTGTCAGCCGTCAGTAGACATTTCTAGACGAAAGTAATAATTTCAGTGCTGGCTGAATAAAATCTAAGTTTGCCCCTACGACAATATGGCACAATAATATATATCTCGCATTCGAAATCAGACGGTCTCAGGGGAGTCTCCACCTGATAAATCATCGTTCTGTATCATAGATTGACCCAGCCGCCAAAGCAGAGTTGCGCCTTCTCATAAAAGCAGCTAACGTCCTGCCCTCCCCGAATAAATGGACGTTTTGGTTGATAAGTGATATCACTTCTTTCAAAAGAGGATGAATAGCACTGAATGCGTCATCCCATTCGCCAAAAGAACTCCGCGCACGGGGAAAATAAAAGAAAGCGGGGGGATCTTCTTGAAGGTGGCGGGTTTGTTGTCTTTGAAGCAGCTCGACAATGCTTCCAAAGATGAGTGATGGTTACAACGAGAGACGACGTCGATTATTAGGATGATCGATGCTCGATTCCGATTCCATAGAAAATTTGATACCAGAATTCGATTTTCTTGTGACTTTTGATAATTGGGGTTGACGAATTACGGGTCTTGGGAGCTGGAAAACCTTTTGAAGAGAAGATGTTTAAGAAACGGATGGTATTGGGGTAGAATTCATAGCAATCATGAAAGAGTAGAGGGTAAGGATGCCACTTGGCAGCATGCTATTTCTACTAATGCCGTTTATCTATTCTCTCAGGTCTATTAAATCTCTTATCAGATCATTCAGTACTATCTTCAAGCATCGATTGCCGTCTCCTTCTCTTTGGGTAGAGTTAAAGAAGACATCTGGATGGGCATTTTAGACTTTGTTTGTTTTTTTCTGTCTAACTTTTGTTTTTGTTGATGTTATTAAAATTCGGGGATGTTTTTTTTTCTGTTACGATTTAACTGTCGGATTGGTATATCGATACGTCTCTTCCGTTAAGTGCAAGGTTTATTGTGTAACTTCTATTTTAGTATCGAATTCCTTGCTCTTGATGCTGATGTGTTAGTTAGACTTTAGCAGCTTATCTTTGTCGGGTTTTTCTTTTCTTCTAGTTCTTGGTTGTTGATGTTTACAGCTCATTTCTATTGGTTGTTTCAACTGTATGTTTGAACTTTCCGTACTTTATGGGTGAGCTTGGGTGCGCGATGTTGTGAGTGTAGGCTTGGGCGGGCAATTAGGACTGATGAATGCAATGGCATGTTGTGTGTACGTGTATTTTGCGTGTAGCTTTTGTTTGTGTGTTGGTGTACATTATGTCTGTCTGTGTCTGCATACTGTTTTCTTCTTGTATAAATTATTTTTTTGTATTTCCATAGACGGATTTACGTTGATTTAAATGTAATTGCGTGCTGTTATTTCAACTCCTGACAATGCGGGGTCTTTCTTTATTATTTATTTATTCTAGCAAAGGAAAGAAATTTGTAATGTCCAATTAAAACATTGACTGTTGGTTTATTTTGACTTTAATCCTACAAACGACAACCTCTCTGCCGCTCCATAGTCGATATTGATTAAGATTTGGTTTGTTTTTGCTTTTTCGCCAGTGCACACATAAGCACACACATACACACATACAACATCATCCTCTTCTTCGAATACATGGGTTTGTATAAGATACTCATTAATCTATTTTGTAATTAATTAATGACACACAGAGAAAACATGACAATAGTTTGTGTTTGATATCACCAGAAAGAGAAGGGAAAAAAGAAGACACTCTAGCACAGCTAAACATCCCATAAAGTACTCCAATCAATCATTAAATAATGTTTGTTTCTTTAAAAGGCTAAAATATGTAGGATAAACACAAGTATTGATCTGCCGTTAAAATAAATCAGGAAAGAGATATTTGGTTGTTTGTTTTGTTTTGTTTTTTTTCTGCTTTCTCTCAAAACTGGAAAAAGTACAAAACAAACCAGAACATCTCTCTCTTTAGAAACGAATCGATATCGTAATATGCTTTGGTGAAGGCAGTGGCTGACAACGAAGAAAGCATTTAAAAGGCGTCTTTTAATTGCTTTGATCAGACCACGCTGCACGCAACTGAACAGAAAATGAACCAAGCACGGGAGGTTTAAATGAGTAGTCCAGTTATCTAAAGACAACTGATGCCGGAAACAAATCTCAACTCTCACTCCAACTGCTCAAATTGATGTCGTCGTCAAGGTCTCTTTCTTAGACATGATCATTTGTTTAAATTTCCACTCTCACCCCAACAGCTCAATTTGATGTCATCGTCAATGTCTCTTTCTCAGACATGATCATTTGTTTAAATTTCAACTCTCACTCCAACTGTTCAAATTGATGTCGTCGTCAATGTCTCTTTCTTAGACATGATCATTTGTTTAAATTTCAACTCTCACTCCAACTGTTCAAATTGATGTCATCGTCAAGGTCTCTTTCTTAGACATGATCATTTGTTTAAATTTCAACTCTCACTCCAACTGTTCAAATTGATGTTGTCGTCAAGGTCTCTTTCTTAGACATGATCATTTGTTTAAATTTCAACTCTCACTCCAACTGCTCAAATTGATGTTGTCGTCAAGGTCTCTTTCTTAGACATGATCATTTGTTTAAATTTCAACTCTCACCCCAACAGCTCAAATTGATGTCATCGTCAATGTCTCTTTCTTAGACATGATCATTTGTTTAAATCTCAACTCTCACTTCAACTGTTCAAATTGATGTAGTTGTCAATATCTTTTTCCTATAGATGATCATCTGTTTAAATTTCAACTCTCACTCCTAATGTTCAAATTGATGTAGTTGTCAATATCTTTTTCCTATAGATGATCATTAATTGTTTGAACCTCAACTCTCACTCCAACTGCTCAAATTGATGTAGTTGTCAATGTCTTTTTCCTATAGATGATCATTTGTTTGAACCTCAACCCTCACTCCGACTGCACAAATTGATGCCGTTTTCAATGTCTCTGTTCTTGTAGATTATCATCTACTTGAATCTCAACTCTCACTCCAAATGTTCAAATTGATGTTGTTGTCGATGGCTTTTTCCTACAGATGATCATTTGTTTGAATCTCAACTCTCACTCCAACTGCTCAAATTGATGTCGTTGTCAATGTCTCTGTTCTTAAAGATGATCATCTACTTGAATCTCAACTCTCACTCCAAATGTTCAAATTGATGTCGTTGTCAATGTCTCTGTTCTTATAGATGATCATTTATTTGAATCTCAACTCTCACTCCAAATGCTCAAATTGATGTTGTTGTCAATGTCCTTTTCTTAGAGATGATCATTTGTTTGAATTTCAACTTTCACTCCACCTGCTGAAACTGATGTCGTTGTCAATGTATCTTTGCTATAGATGGTCATTTGTTTAAATCTTAATTCTCACACCATCTGCTGAAACTGATGTCGTTGTCAATGACTCTTTGCTATAGATGGTCATTTGTTTACATCTCAATTCTCACACCAACTGCCGAAACTGATGTCGTTGTCAATGTCTCTTTGCTAAAGATGGTCATTTGTTTAAATCTCAGCTCTCACTCCAACGGCTGATACTGATGTCGTTGTCAATGTATCTTTCCTATAGATGGTCATTTGTTTTAATTTAAATTCTGACTCCAAAGGCCGTCTGCAATGTCTCTTTCTTAGAATGATCATTTGTTCAGGTCTTAACTCTCACTTTAACTGCTCAAATTGATATCATTGTCATTGTTTTTTTTTATATGGTCATTTTGTCATTTGTTTAGGTCTCAACTCTCATTCTACCTGCTCATTGTCAATGTCTCTGAAAAGTTGGTCATTTGTTTAAGTCTCAATTCTCACGGTAACTGCTCAAATTTATGTCGTGGACAAGGCCTTTTTAATGGATGGACATTTGTTTAAATCTCAAATCTTCAATTAACTGCTCAAATAGATGTTGTTAGTTGTAGTATAGATCACCTTCTTAGATGGTCATATTTTGTTTAAGTCTCATCTCTCACTCCAAGTGGTAAGATGAATGTTGTCATCAATGTCTCTTTCTTGTAGATGGTACAAGGATAAGATTGGATCAATTTTTGTGAGCACTTTAATAGCTGCGAGCTTATGTTAAGCGTTAGATAAATTCATGTAACCTTGATTAAAAGTTTTAACAAATATTTTTTGTTTACTTCGATCTAGCAATTTTACTTTCCCTATTCTTCAAATCGTATCTACTCAATACGATTTTAACTAACTCAACAGAAATTTCAAAGAAGTGCAAAACATCAGCTGTCATTTGCACCACAGGAGTCCCAATGTAAGGATAACAATAAATACAACGTGTAAGAACTGAAACCAAGAATGGCAAACAAGGACAACAGGCAGAATCTAAAACCAAGTAATTACTATAAATACATGTAGGAAACTGAAATTGGGCGTCGGTGGCAAAATGGTGATCACTTCTTGCCATGGTCTGTACAAGCATGCGTGACCGCATGGGTTCGAGCTTCGCTAGAGTGCGGTCATACTCGTGACCAAACGTCATCGTCATTGTTGTGTGCTTGGGTAAGACACTTTATTTCGTTTATCTCACTCGACTCCAATGTGAATGAGTACCTGGCCGTTAAGACAGGCTGTGTCTTTCCGAAAATAAATGTATTAGTGTTTAATAGGCTGTAAGTGTTGTTCATAATGTTCTGTATTGTTGATGGTCAGAGGAGTAAAATGTCTTTGTAAAGCGCCGTGAGAATGGCTACGCCGAGGAACGTGCGCTAAATAAATGCCATCTTTACGTACCCTTTCACTTTATCTCAACAAATACAACATGTAGAATTTAAATTTTAAGAATGACTACAAAATAGCAGCATGTATAATCTGAAAATAACAAATCGTAAGAATCCAAAATGTAGAATCTGAAAATTACGTATCACTACATATACGGAATGCTGAATATAAAACTTAGAAATCATTATAAATCATAAGACATTTATAATCCGAAACTTAGGAATCACTACAAAGTCGAATTCAATGAAACTGAGAGATCGGTACAAGTACGTAGAAACTGAAACTATGGAATAACTACAAATGCAGCATGTAGCATCTGAAACTAATAAATCACACAAACTGCTACTTTTAAAATCTTGGAATCATTACAAATACTTGCTGGAAATCTCCTCTACGAATGGATAGAGGATGTAGAGATCTATATAAAGATCTAAATTTTCTATGGGCTCTGAGTTTAGAATATATCTAGATTTAGATTCTAGATCCCCATTGTCAGGCTTGCCTAATCTAGAGTTTAGATCTAGAGCTAGATCTTGTAGGTCGGTCCTCGGTCTTTTAGATCTTCGTGGACAGTAGATGTAATCTATAGGCTCCCCCGAGGAAAGGCAATCGCGATTGATCACAATCTTCTACCTACATTCTGATCTTCCTACATTGGTTAGTTTCTTTCCCCCTGTTAATGAGAGAAAATCTTTTTCTTAGTTTGGGCATGGGTCTTAATTATCATAGGCCTAGGCAGTCGCGATTCGAGTTGTGTAGGACTATTTGATGAACGTGAAATTTCCGGTTCATTTCCGTGCTAAGGGAGTGCAAATCATTGTAAAGATTGTCTTTCTTTTGTTCAAAGAGGTAGGCCTTTGAGATAAAAATGAAACAAACATATAACTTGTGTCTCAAAATACTTAAAAACGATTAGTTTCCTGCAACTCTCCACCTAAGTTTGCTTAGGTATGTAAATTTTCTGAAATTTTGGTTAGCGAATAAAAATCTGATGCTGCGTTACATGATTACCCCACCGTCCACTGTACTCTATTGATAATGTGTGAAATTTGACAGAAAGGAATCAATTCGAATACAACATGTATATTTTAAGAATAAGGAACCTCTTAACATATTGTACATAAATTCTGAGTAGAATCACATCCTCTGCACAAGGCAGTAAAAAAAAAAACCGAGTCAAAAGATGAATAGAAAGATATACATTATCAGATTAATCTGACAGCATGCGCTTCCATCTCGATGCCTTCCTAACTCTCCCTAGAGCAAAGTGGATCCCAGCAACCTACTACAATGCCCAATACAATGGTAGACTAACAAGATCGTTCACCTTTCCTCAATGTCTCTGTCAGGTATCCATTTACATCTGAGCAACGTGTGGAATTTTGAAGTTTATAGACGGAGGCTGGGAATGACTGCTAATGTAAAGACTTTAATCCATTAGATGTTGACGCTCGTAATTGTAAACTCAAAATCTTGGCCTTTGGGCAAGGCAAGGCTTGACTTGGTTTTTCTTCTTCTTCTTCTTCTTCTTCTTCTTCTTCTTCTTCTTCTTCTTCTTCTTCTTCTTCTTCTTCTTCTTCTT